>JANHFM010002059.1:175402-185582 GCA_032468115.1 Grayia smithii
AAAGTTTCAGAAGAAAACAGAATGTTTAATTCAACTACATATGCTAGTTTTGTGGCCGCTCAAGAAATAGTCAGGCAGGGGAAGGGTTTGTGGCTCCCGGTGTTTTCTTTTCTGTGGGAAACGGGTCCGAATGGCTCTTTGAGTGTTTAAGATTGCAGACCCCTGGACTAGAGTATGGGTTTTCAAGCCTTTTTTACATCAGAGAACCTGTTACAAACATCTTCGGAACCCCTTACCAAGGGTGTGTGTGCTGAGTGTCAGCTGAGAAGCCTCATCACCCTTTTCCTTAATGACTAAGGAAAGAGCTAGAGGAAAAAAAACTGCAAGAGAGTAAAACGTTTGTTTCCCCTTAGTTTCATGGAACCAGTTCAAATTCTTGCAAAATGTCAGTTTAAAAAAAAAAACCTAGTATAGAACTTTAATTTAGAAATTATTATAGGAAACTGCAGTTGCAAGAATAAAAAAAACCTTTATGATAATTACAGTTTCCATATGATGCATACATAAATATAATATAGTATGTAAAAATGGGAAATGAACAAAGCCCATCTGGCTGATAAAAGCATATGCTGGTATGTTTGGTACTTGGTAATCATAACCTACATTCTGGATGCAAACATCCTGAAAATAATATTAAAAACCAAGGAACTGATTCTTTGATATGTTGTTGCACAAGCCATATTTGTGATCTAAAGTAATAAGCTATGTATTGTCTTGTAACATCTATCAAGTTTGTTTAGGCATATTTTTTAATATTACTCTATTGAATTTAAGGATGCTTGGCATATAGTACATATATTCATGATTTTAAAGACAGGTCTTTATCCTATTTATAAATGGATACGTTTATATTTATTTTATATATTCCATGATTTTTGTATTTATAAGACAATGTAAAAGTCAATTTTATGAGACCAACTAAATGATTTTAGGATTTTCCTGTCATTCAGGAAAATATAACTGGCTTGATAGAATTATACCATTGCTTTGTTTTCTAGTGAAAAGAGATAAAGAAGGTTAAGGTTTGACTTAGACTCAGTAGTAATTATATAAATTACTCTGCAGGAGATATACCTGCTTTTGTTTTGAATACAGTGACTTCATTTGCATGACATACTAGCAGTAAAGGTCAGTGGATGAGTATACTACTTTGTAAATTAAGTTTAGTTCTTTGTAATTCAAGATAGGGACTGTTTCAGATTCACTTAGTACAGTAGACCTCAAGTTACAGGGCTTTTATATAGGTTCATTATTCAAATTCAACACGGGTAGTTCATGCAAACACCGTTATTTTTTTATTCTTCTAGTGTTGACCTAAAGTTCTTTGTGCTTGCCCTGCCAATCTGGAATTGGAAACCAGAAATAAGATAACCAGAAGATGTGAAAGCCATGCTTTCCTATTGTATGTATGATAAAATAAGTCAGATTTAATTAGATTATTGGAAAGGTGCCAACCTATTAAGAATTATTGTTTTTACAGTACTTTTACTGTACTACAACACACTTTGTAATGCTGACTAGCTTAATTCTTTAATGTTACATATGACATTGAATGGGACTATTATTTTTAATATAGTTAATTTCTAGTTTAAACCTTTCTTCTCTATTATTTCATTTTAACCATAGTAATAATATATTTTCTTTTAGAACTAAAAGCATCAGTGTTTGATGACTGTAGAAAAGAAGAAGAATGGAAGGTAAGAAAAATTATTGAACTGGTTTATCTATGACTTATATAGTATATTTTAAAAATCATTTATTCAAGGTACAACTTGAATGTGTAATGGAAAAGGTTACTAGTAATTGGAAGTTTTTGTAGGAATTTAATGGGTCCATAGTTCTTTAGAGGAAGTCCTATGGTTATAACCACTAATCATCTGAATTATTGACCACTTATAATGACATCTCCATCAAGGTCTATAGGAATTACTCTGCTTGGGATAGCTTGCTGGAACTCCTATTGGATCTGGGTCTGGAGCTGCAGGGAGCAGTAATGGGAACAGCAACACTGAGGTTGGCTGTAACGGTAGAATAGAGCTACAGCTGAAATTGTAGAATAGCTTCTGGCAGGGGCTGCCACTCAGCTCTTTGGAGATACATCTATTAGAGTGATATCAGAGAAGACCCTCTCCTTCATAGCAGCATGGACGTGATTTGTTCCTGTGACACCTGATTGGCAGGGTAGATGGACTGTCCTGGTGGAACTGTGTTCCTTTACTTCTGTTGACAGTTGAGAATTGTTGTACCTTGGCATGATGGGATCAGGAGTTATCTGGTAGTCTTGTGAAAATACCATCCAGTACCTTGTGGTATGTCAGGGTGCTTAAAAGACAGTCACCTTCTTATTCTGTCAGTATCTCAAGGCCCAGAAAGGAGAAGCAGTGATTTCATCTGTTCCAATTCACAAGAGGAGCTGAAGAAGTGTGATCAGTCAACAGAAAAGGACTTGAATAGTGCATAGTTTAGGCTGAAGTTGTGCTATTCTGTCTCCTAGTGTATAATGAAAAATTGGAAATTATTCCTGACAGAATAGTATTTATCCCAATATACAGCTGGTCGTAACCCTACAGGGCTTTAAGGAGGTAGTTAAGGTCTCTTGAGATCAGTATGAATTGAATTCCAATTGAGGAAGATTTCATTTCTGATTGCCATTTTAATGAAATATGTATTGACTGATTATGCTTTTTTCATCTTGTTTATACACTGCCCAGAGTTACTTGGTTTGAGTTGGGTGTCCTTATAAATCTATATATATAAACGCGAAAACCACTCATGGCGAAATCATGAAATCTCCAGAACCGTAAAGCCTACAAATTTGAAATTTGGCACATATGTTCCTCTTGGCTTCTAGGTGCTCACTAAGAAAGGATGTTTTGAAATAACCATCAGAGTATTAGTATTTCCTATATTATTATAACACTCTCTGATGCTAATTAGTTAGACATTCTACTCCCCCTCCCAACTTGAAAATAACTCTGGAGAGAACGAGATAGCATAGGACAGGCTTGTGTGGGGCAAGGGGCTAGAAAGCCTGAGGGAGAGAAAGGGATAGGATAGGAGACGTTTCTGAGGGGCAAGGTTGAGAAAGAGAAGGGGATAGCATAGGGGAGGATTCTGTGGGGCAAGGCTGAGGGAGAGAAGGGGATAGGATAGGAGATGTTTCTGTGAGGCAAGGCTGAGGGAGAGAAGGGGAGAGGAGAGGCTGATCGTAACTACTCATTAATTTTCAAGCTTTAAGTGGCGATTTATCGAGCCCCGTCATATAGTTTCTTAGCGAAGCATAGGTACCCAGCTAGTGATATAATAAACAAATAAATCAACTGGTTGGTATGATAGGTAGTTCTTATTGAAGAACAACTTGTTTAACCAGCATTCAAAGTTACAGTGGTGCTGAATGATGAGAACTTATGAGAATGATGAGAACTTATGTCCCTGCATCATGTGATTATTATTTGTGACTTTTACTGCTGTTTTCTGACAAAGTCAATAGGGAAGGCAGCAGAAAGCTACAAATGGCAACCACATGACTGTGGGACACTGTGACTGCATAGGATTTATCTAACAATGGCAATTGGGACTGATGCAACTACCATCATAAGTTCTTATAGTCACATGAAGTCACACTTTACAACTGTACCTTAATGACAGAGTTGCCAGTCCCAATTACCATTGTTAAGTGAGAACTATCTGTAGTTAGTCACAGAAATCTGCATTTTGGAATCAAAGGGTTAGTTATTTGCATCAAGTACTTATCTAATGTTTCTCTGTACAGGTAATCTTTGACTCATTTAATGACCCCAGTCACAACAGCTTCGGAACAGGTGCTTTTCAGCCTGTAAAGCACTTCCACCTGTCATAAGATATCATGCCAGCTCTCCCCGCATCACATTTGGGGTGTTTGGCAACCTGTTTGCTTTTACAACCAGGTATTGAATGCCTGTGATTATGTAATTACCATTTGCAATATTCTCTGCTGGCATCCCCAGAAAGTCAGTTGGAAAACGGGTAGAGAAGATTGTGGGCAGAGTGACACTGGATCTGAGATCCATTCCTCCCAGTGTGCTGAGGGATTTCCTCTCCCTTCCTCTTGCAGGGAGGGGAAATCTTCTTGTGTGCTGAACAGAACAGACCTCAGAACTGGTGAAAACACTGAATCCTAGGGAAGACCAATGTTCTGAGTCTTTCAAAATGTTGGCCTTCGGTAGCATGCTGGCATTTGTTTACTTTTTCCCTTCCCCTCCGAAAGGAAAAACACTGAAGGCCAGCATTAATGTTAGCCTTCCTTTCTTGGTGTGCTAGAGGAATTGACCTCAGATCTTGTGAAAATACTAGCAAATGCCATCATTCTTAGAATTGTTCTCCCCATTTTGCTCAAAGACCAAGATTCTGGGCCCAATTGTGGTTGTAAATGGAAGTCTATCTGTAATTCAAGGCAAAATTAGATGTGAATAGATTATTCAAATACATATACCTAGATTTGGGGCAGCTGTTGAATTATTGGAGTGAGATATCTATGGCATAGATATCTGAAGGGAAGTCCAGATGCTTAATTTGGAAGAGTGTCAATTCTTTTATACAAAGTGAAGTAAACAAAGTATTGTAATTATTACAGATACTAATGCCAAACAAATACAACATAATTCAGTTTATTGTGGCAAACACTCAATGTATTTATTTTTAAATTAAAACATTTTAACTAAACAAATGAAGTATACCTTTAAGATGTATACTCTTTTGAAACAGAACAGCTAGTTTTTACTTAAACAAATAGCTGGATAGCATGGTAAGCCAAATTCAGTCAACCCAGGGGTTTTTTTGTTCACTACATGGAATATACAGATTTATTCCTTCCATGGTAACAATAGATTGTTTCTGGACCCAATCATGGCATTTGCTTTTATTTTAAAAAATTTGGATCAGGATTTTTGATACACGACCTAATCTTACACATGCATGGATCCAAGCATCTAAAATCTGTTTTATTATTGCCCAACATAAAAATGAATTAAATTGGCATGGGACTGAGTATTCTGACACAATGCCACAGTTGTGAAATCACAATTGGGAGACGCACATGATTCAATTATATTTGAATCTACTTTTACTTTTTCTTAGTAATAGAATCTGAATTGGTGGATCTCTGAAGCAAATATATTAATTAACTTGCTCTTGTGAGACACGAAGTTATATTTTTATAGTGTTTTTTTAATGTAATCCTGCTGTTGCATACACATTGGTTTCACTTGCGCATTATGCTAAAGCAAAGATTTATCCTTGATTTGTTGAATAAAGTATTGTTGTCCGGATTGTATTATACATTAAATCCATATTATGGTTTAGCATAATGTATGAATCCAGCTAGCATTATTAAATGTATATGTTGCCCATCTTGCTATCAAGCAATTGTTTAAAAACTGTAGATTATGTACTTGTATTATATTATAACTTGGAGAATTAAAAGCTTGATGTGTACATTTTGTCTCTGCATATGGTACTTGAGTGAAAGATTTAGTACTTGAAATTGACTTCAGTGTAAGCTCATTCTAATATTGATAGGAGAGGTAATGAGCAATGATATCCTTGAGGAATATGAGAAAGAGCCATAGCCAAGGCAAGGGTCAGATAATTGATTTGGCATTCTGGCATTGTAATCCTGTAATAAAAAGTATTTTTAATATTCATGACTTTGTTGTTCAAGTCCACTCAACCTCAAAGGACTGACAGTATATTACCAAAACATAATTTGAAGTCTAAGATGGTATCCAGTTGTCTGAACTACTGATTTTATTTTTATTTTTATTTATGAAGATAATTCTTCTAGATGACTTTACTACTAAGCTGCTGTCATCATGTGGTAAAATGACAGACCTACTTGCGGAAGGGATAACTGGTAAGGATCTGCTAAGCAGAATTAATCATCTGGCATAGTTTTTGCCAGTTAATACATTTGCAAAGTAAAAACTGTATTGATTTATTTTAAATAATTATATTAAGAATTACAAATAGAAAGAATAAAAGCTAATAAAAATACAAAAGAAAGGAAACAAGTATTAAAAAAAAGAAAAAAGAGCAAAAAGAAAGGAAAAACAAAAAGAATGTCCCCCTTTATACCAACAAGTAAAACAATGTTAATAGCTTTAAATACAACATAAACTCTTTTCATCATATAATTCATCTCTTAACAACAAAAGTTCAAAAATCTTGTCATTTCCTCTTTATCAGCAAAAATCTAGTAAGAGAAATCGGATATAGTTAATTTGATATTTTAACTTTGTTTGAATAAGCCAACCTTTTATTCCTTTCCTGAATTCTTTAGAATCTTAATTTTTAACCCCTCAATAAGAGTCTCAGAATTTGTTTTTTGTTCATCTTTTTTAAAAGTAAAAATCTTTGAAAATTTTAATAGGCTTCTTTGTTCGTGCAATAGGTAAAGCTTGTCCTCCTGCACTTTATTTTTGTCTCTTCTCATAAAATTCTTCAAGATCTTAACTGTACTCTTTTGTAGATAGAGTAAGAAAAAGCTATCCAAATCATTTTTTTTAATTTAATAGTTGTACATTTCTCTTAAGGAAGTAAGACATTTGTTAGTTTTGTTTAGTATTTGGTACATCTTTCTCCATATCCTTTTCATTGGTTTAAGTCCACCTTCAAATGAATTTCAAAATTAACTGTTGTAGCTTGTTCTTCTGTACTTTCATTGGTACATGTGCTGTCTATCATATCAAGTAATTTTGCAGACCAGTATTCAAAAACATTTATTAAGGGTTTTCGTTCCATTTTTTAATTTCTTTGTAAACAATATAAATTTATTACTGTATATCTCTCGTGTCAAACTTTCAAGGTTTTCCAATATCATGTTTTTTCTTTAAAAACCCCCAAACAATCTCCATTTCCCACAGAAAAGATTATTCTAATAAATGCAAAACTATGATTCAAAATCCATATGGACCGTTAACTTGTTAACTTTTCAAAGTCCATATTCTAAATTTCCTTGCTGGTAATCAAAACAAGCTAGAGCTTTTAAAAGGATATTGAAACCATATTTCTTCCAGAAGACAACTCAACCTAATGAATACAGTGAAACCTTGTCAATTTGATATACCTTAATCTTTTCAGTACAATAAAAAAAAAATCCAAAAGTGAAGAAAGAAATGAAGCTGAGTCGAGCTTTATGTCCTTCAAAGGGTGTGTTATGGTATAGGATTGATGGAATCCTCAATTCCCAGCCACTCAATTCATAAGCCAGCTGCAAAATAACAGTCCCTGCAGTCTATTCACCAGGAGTTACTATCTGGAGTCACATGAACTATCTAGTGATTTTTCCTTCCTATAGAGAGGTTTTACCAATCTGGATCCAGCATCCAGTTCCAATTCCCAATCTTTTAAAAAAATCTAGCAACTTGTACCTTAGTTCATCTTGTATATTAGTCTATTACATATGTTAGTATTTTAAATATAGCATGCAAATGTACTTAGTGTAACTCTTATAATTAATACCTTATTTTACAGCTGTGGAGAATGTTTACAAAAACCGTGAGCCAGTCCCTCACCTGAAAGCCATTTATCTTATTACGCCTACAACAAAGGTTAGTTTCCAGAAGAAGAATTCTTCAGGGTTCTTTTTTTTTATTCTGTTTTAAGGCAAGCCAGAAAAAAAAAAACCACAAGCAAGAAATTTATGGGCAGTTAATTGATTTTTTTTTTTGTAATGCAAGGAGAAAGGGTGCTAAACATAGTTCTAGTCAAAGCATATCACAGAGCATGGTAGCCATTTCCAAGATCTATCACTTGACTCAAGTCCCATATACTTCCTATGGAGGGGAATTCTCTGCAGTAACTGGAGGATGTCTAGGTTGGATGAACAAGTTTAAAAAGCATGCCTAATGTTACTAGTGCTTTGCCGTATGTCTGTTTCTCCTTACTTTATGTAGGGGTCATGGCATTACATTATGGTTACATATTTATGTACTTGCTGACTGATGGCTTAAGTTCCAGTTTAAGGTCTATTCAAGGCTAGTCCTTTCTTGACAATATGTTTAGATTCAGAGGTTGGTAAACATAGATTATTATAGGATGGTATTTCTTTTTTCATCCCCTACATACATTATTTATTTGTTTGCTGTAGAGTCATAGACTCTACATCTCTAACCTTGCAGCAGGTATATAGTTTTCTAATTCCCATCATGTGCTGATTACATAGAATAATGCAGAGGACCTGCAATTAAGGAGAGAACTGATAGAATTTAGGGCCATTTTTAAAATATCTGTTGATGTTCTATTTGTGAAAGATGTCTGATTTCAATCCCATGCTAAATTCTACACATAATGCTAGATTTAATTGTCCCTCAAGATACCTTTCAGCTATGCCTTCCAACAACTCTCATTATTGTCTCTGCTAATTCAAACCCCTGGGTGATAGTTCAGTAACATGTGGAGGATCAGTAATTTCATCCCTTGCCAATGTTAAAACATAATTTGATACATAGTATAGTCCTCAATTTACAAAAATAAATAAAAAATTTAATCCAGGAATTATGGTTGTAAATCATGCTGGTTGTTAAGTCATCATGTGACCAGCATGATTTACAACCATTATTCCTGGATTATTTTTTTTATTTATTTTTGTAAATTGAGGACTATTTATCAAATTATGTGACCAACTTGATTTTATGACTGTTTTTCCCCAAAGGTCATTAAATAAACCATCATGGTAGTTAAGCAAACACCAGGGTCGTTTAAGGGAACCCATTTTCTGCAGTTTTTGCTGGAAGCTAGAAGGTAAACACCAGTTTCTGGCAAAAAACAATGTGAATTGCTAACTGTAGAATGCTTCAATACTAACCGTAGAATACTTCTATATAACCGTAGAATTCTTCAAACAGCTGTAAATTCAGTTTAAAGGTAAAGGTTTCCCCTGTCCATTTGTTGTGACTCTAGGTCAGGGGTGTCAAATTCACGTTGTCATGTGATGTAACATGAATTTTTTTCCCCTTCATTAAAACGGGAGTGGGTATGGCCAGCACCTGACATATCCGGGTCGCAGGCCGCAAGTTTGACACCCCTGCTCTAAGGGGTGATGCTCATCTCTGTTTCTTAGCTGAGGGAGTTACCTTTGTCCGAAGATATTTCTGTGGTCATGTGGCCAGCATCACTATAGGCTGGGGCGCACTGAACGCTATTAACTTTCTCACTGAAGTAGTACTGTTTATCTACTTGTATTTGTATGCTTTCAAACTATTAGGTGGGCAGGATGCAGTTTACATACTTCTTTCTCTTTGTATGGCATGTACCAGAGGAAAGTTCTAGAAGCATTATTTTCTCCATTTTTAATTAACTAAAGTTATTAACAGTATCCAAACTTAGTCATGGTTAATTTACAATGAGTTGTATTAACAGGATTTTAAGCTACAATGTTATCACTGCTTGTTTGTACAATTGCTAATTGTAAATGTGTTATCTTTCTCCCTTTTATGTTTGCTGGTTTTCCATTTATCATCCATTGTAAAACATTAAATGTATGCTGGTTTTTCCATACAAATAAACTATATAAATGAATAATAAGTTTCAGAATTTTTGTGCTCCTTTTTTTCTCAATCTTCATCCTGACCTTGAAACTCCGTGCATAAGGAATAATAACCTGAGTATTCATATCAGACTTATTTTAACAGTTTCTCAACTAGCTAACTAACTAACTAACTAATAGAAAGGTTGGGTTAGAAGTACATAATTTATTAAATGTTTTTACAAATTTGTTCTAAGAAGCAAACATTTTGTTTTCATGATTCAGTCTGTAGATGGACTTATAAATGACTTTGCAAGTAAATCATCCAGCAAGTACAAAGCAGCCTATGTCTACTTCACTGACTGTAAGTATTTAAAGATTGAAAAAATAACTGATCTTCAATTATAGCTGTTGGTGTTGATGAGACAAGGGCATTTTAATTTACTGTTAAAATTGGGTGAGGGTGATTAAAACAAGGAGCATTTAACTATTTGTAGACTGTCAAGGTGGTACTAGATTCTTCACATGACACTGAAGAAATTATTTTATTTGGGAAATCTAAACACTACCAGCATGAGTCATTAGGGTTTGCATGTTAGTTTGGAACAATAGTTGTATGCAGAAGAAATTACTTTCGTTTCCATATCTGCTGACTTGGTTAGCTATTTTGATGGAATT
>JANHFM010002060.1:53622-64292 GCA_032468115.1 Grayia smithii
AAAAGAAGGTGGGTCTTGAAAGTCAATGTACTACTTTTGTTCCTGCATAATCAAAGTTGTTTATCAACTGGTATCTTTTGGGAGCTGTTAACCATTTGCAATATGACATTAGTGGAAACATTTCAATTCTTTATCATGGAGCACATCTTAAGACTAATTCCAGTTCCTACCACCATATAGAAGAATTCTCTAATAACACATTTTCCTCCTCATAGTGTGAGTAGTATTAACTGTTGGTAGATACAGATTCTTTGATGCCTAAATTACACTTTGGCACATAGAAAATTTCCTCTGTGCATTGTGGATTTCTTGAAGTGATCAGCCTAATTCTACAAATCTAGTACTGTGTGGAAATTTTATTCAGCATTTTTAATAAATCCTCATTCAGTTTGATAAAAAAAAGCAATTTCTTTTTTCCCCTTTAACCATGAAGACAGTTTCTATGTCATTCTAATTAATAGAATGCAAGATTCTTACTCATACCTTGGCTATTATTAAATGATTTGGTTACAGTATTAGGTAGTACTAGG
Organism: Grayia smithii; assembly: GCA_032468115.1. Classification (NCBI taxonomy): domain Eukaryota; kingdom Metazoa; phylum Chordata; class Lepidosauria; order Squamata; family Grayiidae; genus Grayia; species Grayia smithii. Next base: position 54,153 of record JANHFM010002060.1, read on the forward strand.
CTTTGTGTGAATGTCCTGTCTTTTTCCATACATTCACCTCCCTAGGGTTCTGCAACTATCCTGCTTTCAATTAAATCTCAAAGAAAGACAAAAAGAGCGAGTCAGATTAGATTAGATTAGAGTTTAGATTAGAGACATCTTCAATACTGTTGCTGTGAAAGTACACTACCACAGGAATGTCAACTTTGGCAACTTTAAGACTTATGGTCTTAAAACACCCAATGCTGGCTGGGGAATTCTGGGTATTGAAGTCCATAAGTCTTCAAGCTGCCAAGATTGGATGCCCTTGCTTTACAGGAATGTAGCCAATAGTCTCTAGGACTGGACATCAGCTCAACTCAAAGAATGTTTTCATTTTTATCTAGGAAGGAACTGAATTCCAAAGGACTTGCAGATGAACTGTTTGTTTCTAGCAATCCATAAGGATGAATGTGTGGAATCTGATCTTTAGTTCACTGATTTCATTGTATTTTTTTATATCTCAGTCCCTTTCTGCATTTGTGGTGCGGAAAGGATCTAGCAGCCCTGTGAGTCTGTAAAAAAGTGACGCTAGGCAAGAAACAGATGGCATCGTTAAAAAACTAAATGATCTATTTTAACAAGTAAATTGATGTAAATACAAGATATAATTTGTCTGTGCAGTGTAAGTGGTAAAAACCAGTTTTGCAAAGTCTTTTAAAAGCTCCCAGAGCATTCATTGGAGCACACTGGCTGGTTTCACAGGAGTTGGATAACCATGTCTGTTTAACAAGTCAAGAATATTGAATAAACTGTATATGCAAAGATGATAGGTAGACATGATACATAGATGAGTATAGAGAGACAGAGATAGAGATAGAGATAGATAGATGATAGATAGATAGATAGATAGATAGATAGATAGATAGATAGATAGAGATAGAGATAGAGATAGAGATATAGATATAGATAAAGATAAACAGACAGACATGATTGATAAATAGACACAGAGAAAGGTAGAGATGGAGGATTGATAGACATAGATGATTGATAGAGAGAAAGATGGTAGGCAGAGACAGACAGATAGATATGATTGACAAAAAGACAGATGATAGATGAGATAGATAGATAGATAGATAGATAGATAGATAGATAGATAGATAGATATAAATAGACAGACATGATTAATAAATAGACAGAAAAATAGAGATGGATTGTTGATAGATGATAGAGAGATAGAAACATATAGATATGATTGACAGAAAGGCAGATAGGCAGACAGATAGACAGACTGATAGATTCTAAGCATTGTGACCCATTTCCTTATACCTGTTTCTGAAGTTGTGAAAACTTAGAACTGAACGCAGCTTCTAATACTATTCTCATACAAAAAACAAACCCTGAATAAATTCTAGTTTATTTAAATCTAAGTTTTATTACCAATTTGGCTGCTAGACTTCTCTTTCATCTTTCCTCCATAAGTATACAGTATATGGGGATCTGCCTTAATTTTATCCTCACCAAATTTTGAGAGGTAAGTAGAGCTGAGAATAAGTGACTGATCCAAAGTCCCCCAGTGAGATTCCACAGCTGATGGTAGAATCTATTCTAACACTATCACCGTTTCATCATATAGCCTTTCCCTGCCTAGCAAGAATGGGCAACCTATAATTTGCATTCATCCCAGCCCAATTTTGCAGACTTTGGCACCTGTCTAAGATTCTGATATTAAAATTGGCAGCAAACCAAGGCAATCTGACAATATAACTTTCTGTCTTTTTTAAAAAAACAAGAGACAAATATGCAAAATATTTGTGTGACACCTCCAATTGGCATAATACATTTTTTAAAAGTAAGCTTCCAAAAGATTTTTAAAAAATTTACTCAGTGAGATCCACAACTCATACAGCTACACTTACTAGCCCTTTAAGGCAGATTTTTTATTTGTTTTTTAACACATGTTCAGCCCTCTTTTGAAAAATAGTTGCCTCTCTCATATATAGAGTTAGGAGAATATTTCCCTGTCTAATAGCATAGAATCATGCAGCTGAAGAAGTATAGATCATCTAATCACTGCTCAGTGAATAAAATCTAAAGTTACAAGCACTCACAAATGAGGATTCAACATCTTTTCTTCAGAACTTCTTCAGAAAGGAAGAGCCCATTCATTTTCTCCAGATCTTTTGTTCCATTGTCACCTTTTACTCTGATTATGAAGCTTCACTTAATTCTACAATAAAATCTTTGAAAACCCTTCCAATTTTTGAAATAGGCAATCACATTCTACCTCATTCTTTTTCCTTCTTTGATCTAAACACATGCAGGTCCTTCAGCCTTTCTGCACCAAATATTCCTCTGATCAGCTTCATTCCCTTTCTCTGAATCGTTTTCCAGGAATCCCCACCCAACTTTAAACTGTGTCATTCAGACATAGGCACAGTACTATACACAAAGTCTTATTTGTGTAGAATCTAATATGAATTTCATTATTTGGACACACTAACACTAAGAGCAACCTAAAACTGTACTGGTGATTTTATCTTTTCCCCTCTTTGCCTTGCAATGCGAACATTCTTGACCTAGTTGAGAAACACCTGAAAGAAAATAAATACTAAAGAATATGAAATGGATCTGATGTCAGAGACATTTTACTTTCTGCTATTTTGACAAGGGAAAAATATGTTCTTCATTGCTGCTCCCTGTCTTCCCTAAAGACTGTTCAATGCCTATGGATGAGCTAGCCACAAATCTTTCAGCTGGCAAGGCATCAAACAATACTCCAAAGCTGAACATTTTTCTCAGACAAGAGTTTCCCAAAACTACTGTCCCTGCTCCTTTCCTAGTATATTTATTTTGGAAGAAATCCAGTGGGCAAAACCTAATATATTATCCAGACTACAGTTGAAGATCAAAGATGTTCTAGTTGCTGCTTTCTGAGATCCTCCCTTAGGACTAAGTTGTTGAAATATTAAACACTGAGTTGGATGGGGAATAGCTCAATGGTGAAGGAATTTATAAAAGCTAGAAGTTTAAAAAATGCTATACCAATATGTATAGTTTATTTTTAATACCATAACCATTATTATAAATACGTTCCATGTGCAAAATTATGCATCATGATGGAGGACCTTGTGATAAACAGTTTTCAATGTACCATTTTATCTTAAGTATAAAGAATCTTGTAGGATCTTAAAAATAGAAAATATTAAAAGAGTGTGATGCCATAGAATAAAGTTCATTTCATAATACATTTGAAGTATAATCCTGAATTACTGGTACATCTATACCTAGATTATACATCATGTTTCTGAGACTTCATGGTCTATAAAGTTATGTCATAGCAAAGATATTTAAGATGCTCCATGACACAGTATTTTTCTATAACAGATAATACAGCTAGCCTTCTAGAAATGTTCTTTGATGGATGATCTATCACTGGCTCTCTAGATCAAAGTCCTAAGCAGAAAAGGAGGGAGACAAGAAGGGGGAAAAGGAAGAAGAGCGGTCTCTTGCTTTTCTGCTCTATGGAAAACTTCGTAACAAATGAAGAGAATGCAAAGATCAGGCACAAGCAACCTGAATGTCACCATGAATTGATCAAAGTTATTTTTTTATTGTTGCATGCCTATTTACAAGAAACTCACTAGACTGACTGCATACCATTATCTAATGATCAGATAATAGTCAGACACATTCTACTGACTGCATACCATTATCTAATGATCAGATAATAACTTCTACTAGGGAGAAGATCCTTGAAGTTGGGTTCCACCATGAGTCCGAAAGCTCAGAAGACAAAACTTCAGGTCCTGGTGACAGACCCAGATTGGATCCCGCAACATTATCTTGGGAGATGTCTACTCATCTTCATTTATGGTCAGATAAGACTTCAGTGGTTCTATGGAAGGTACAGTATGCATGGTTTCCTGCTGTGCAAGGCATCTAAACTCTGTCCCCACTTCACACCTCCTCTTATTTTAGCTGTAGTACCACCACAATATGATAATGACTAACATGCACTAGAGAGAGTAGCAATCAGTCAGATCCCAGTGCACACCTTCTGCTCCAATGCCAATGGTTGAAAAAGAATCAGATCACCAACTAAAACACCACAGGGTTTTAGTGTTTTCTTACAAAATTTCAAAAAAAATCAAGAATTTGCGATCATTCGAATTTTTAGCCATTTTTTAAAATGTTATTTTAATTTTGAGTTTAATTTGCAATGGCATAAGGTATTTAAGGATAGAATATATCCCTTGGTGCTGCAGTGTTTTTAAACCTTGATATGATGTCAAAGAAATAAGAGAGCTTGTTTCTTTGGTTCTTCTGTTTTCTCTAATAAATATTCCATGAATTCCTTATATGATTTAACTGGAGTTGTAAATTGTAACCAGCTTGTGATGATCCTGATGAATCTCGCATAATTTTTTTTACTTACATTTCAACATTAATTTATCAGTTTGTTTGCTGTTATCTCTATACCATTGCTTGGCATACCATTAATTGTGGTATGCCAAGCAGAATCACTTCTTGTGAGATAAGCAACCATGTAAATTTGATTAAAACAACCAAACAAATAGATATGTTTAAATAAATAAAGCAGGATGTTTATGTGTCACTGGATACCCAACACCAAACAGACTGATATATTCTTTTTGTTCAGGTCCTACTGAAAAATGCAAAACTGAATATGGATTTTTACTACAATAGTATTTTTTTTTTCTTCCTACACTTTCCATTTGGGGGGGGAGTTAAAAAATCAGCACACAGCTGCGGACTCACCTGATTATAAACATATGCTTGTTATTTTTAGCTTTGTTTGTTTTGCTTTGTTTGTGTAGACTTTTTCTAATTTGCCTTGATGTGGACGTCATTCAGTACTCCTGGCTTGGTGAACAATCTCTGCCTCGAGATCAATACAACTAATTGTACCTAATTGATTATGCAATTTGCATTAACAGATTTCCATTATTTCCCTCTGTGTGAAATTTGAGGTGCTAATTATTGTGTGACATTGGAATTGTGATGCAACAATTAGACTTTGGGGCATTCATAAGGGTAGTCTTGAGTTATTCTGTGTTATTTTGCCAGCACGTATTACAAAGGGGTATCCTTCCTATGCAATCTTGCAGCATTCATCTTAATTAAATGTGATTTCTTTGGTTTTGACTTAGAACGTTGTATAAATTCCGTCACTGTGATTTGCGAAGTGTTGTTATTGGTTTAAAATGTTGGATTAATCCAATGCTGTTATATTCAATAAACATGGTTAAAGCCATGACTTGGGGCAATGCTTGAGCATCTGGTACAATTCAAATGTTCATAATGTTTATCTTTGTATGTCATTTTTATCAAGACTGGAAATTAAAGGTTTTTTTACTCATAGTCATATTAAATACTGGATATTGAGTAAGAAGAAGCTGAATCCAGATATGATTAAAATATTGGTTGTTTGTTAGTCTTATTGGATGGGACAGGATTGTTATGTAGTCCAGTCTAATCTTGGACTATACCTGAAATCATTATTATATCACATTTAAATGTGTAAATTGATTAAATGAAATAAATAACACAGAGTTTTTGGAAGTTGGTTGTATCAGGATCCTTTCCACAGAAATTCAAAGCAAAACACTTTTACTGTATGATTTTAGTGGAATAATATTAGGAATTAATATATAGCTGGAGAAAGATTGTTTTTAATAATAATTATACGCACACACATACATACTTTTGAATTATAGGTAGTTTTTTATGGTCAGTACACCACCATCCGCTTAAATATTTGTTTTTAATTTTTGACACTTGAACTGTTAACTGTCACAACACAATTATAAATATGTGAAGTGATTAGTGGTTGAAAAATCACTGCCATGTTGTAACATGCAAAAAGCAGTAACTATCAAGGAATTATTCCAAATATTTCTAAAGCTGTTTTACAGCAGACATAAGGACGACATTTCCCTAAAAAAACAAACAAAAAAAAACTCTGATCTTTTATAACTTAAATCATTTTTCTTTTTTTAATTGACACCCCAAAGGCCAGTGGAATCCATCTGACTTACACAAACTTTTCGAATTTTCAGAGTGTTAAGAGGTAGAATGGCCTTGGCTTTCCCTTCCTTCAGTTTGCTCTCAGACTTCTAAGTTCCCACCAACACAATCTGGTGATTATTGTTATACATTAATTACTGGAACTTTAAGTATAGCAAGACATTAACTCTGTGTGTATAGCTGTGACAGTACAAAAGGAATCCAAACAATGTGGAAAGCCAGATTCATCTTGAATGAGTCAGAGAGTTGGCAACCTGATGCTTTCCAGGTGCTTTGGGCTTCTACTCACAGCAACCCCAGTGATATTATGCCCAAGTGGGTTTCAACTAAAACATCTTTGCATCTGTGTTACAAGCGCAGACAGTAAAGTTTTAATATTACAGGTGAAAATTGCAGTAACATTCTACAATGTACACAGTTCCCTAACCAAAGTTTCATCTTTGCCATTCTACTAAGTCCAGCTTCCACCCACTGAATGTGGTCAATATTTCATGGTCACTGAATAAGCTCAGTTTTCAATGTAAGGTTTTATCTCCCTACTCTTTTTAAAACATGTCGTCGTCCCCCCACCACCAGAGATATTTCTATAAAACTTCAGGGTTGCCTCAGGCTTTGTTGCCTTGGTTGGTGCTACATAATCAATGACACTCGCAGCCTGAATGTTTGAAATCGAGAAAATGATAATAGACAAAGTTTTTTTTTTTCAAATTAAATGAGGAACACCAGGCCACTAATTTAGCAAGATGTCTCCATCGCGCGTTGAAACGAGTTTCAAATTTGTGTAACTGTTAATGAGAAAACTAGAGTTCTGTGACTGATTTCACAAAGGATTATTAGGACCCTCATAAAACTACAGTTGCCAGAATTGTTTAAAGGAAGCAATGATTTCAGTCTAGTTTTCCTATCAGTTAAAAGAGTCACTCTTGAATGTCTCTTCAGATCCAGAGGGGGAAACAACCTAATTATACAGTCCAAGGCAAATTGCAGGAGACTACAACTCAAAAATTAATTCTGGGAAAAATAGCTTGGATAGGAGAGATAATTCCCAAGTCATGTGTTTTTAGTTTTTGTGGAAACCCAGAGGCTTTAGTCAACAGTAATGGATGTTAAAAGTTGATTCATCCCTGACAATGCTATCTGAGGCGCTTATAAATTGTTGTTCAACACTCTGGTTCTTCAGTCATGTATTTTAGCATATAGCATATAATATATCCATTATACAGATAATAAATGTCAGTGTGATATGGTGGTTTAAGTGTTAAACCAAGAACAGGGAGATACACATTCTAATCTACTTTTAGCCACTAAAGTCCATTGGGTGATTTGGGGCCAGTTATTCTTTCTTTGCCACAAGGTTTACCACAAGGTGTTCTTGTTGTGAGGGGATATTAGGAAAACAGAGTACTCTAGGTGCTAACATACATTCCTGAATGAAAGCCAGGAGAGCTATAATAGATAGAATGTATGTTTATTTCTTTATAAAATGTTTTGGCCACATTACTCCATAACCACTCTGAATGGCTTCACAAGATTAAAAAGCAAAATAAGAGAACATAGGAATCCCATGGGAACAAATAAAACATGAATACAAATAAATACAAATAAAATAAAAGCAAATAACAAAACACCCATTCACATCACCCCACCTAAAAGGCCCACCTAGTTCAAGGACTATGAAAAGCAAAAAATTTAGGGCTGACTAGAAGGTGGGCAGTATGAATCTCTGAGGGAATATTATTCTTGTTCCAGAGGACAGGTCCTTCAACAAACAAGATTCATTTCTTGGCTCCTGCTCAATGACATTGTTTGATCAATAGAACCCAAAGCAAGTCAACTTTATATGTTTGAACACAATGGGTTATAAGAACCAAAGAGAGCCACACTACAAGAGCCAGACAACAACAACCTGTGGGTCAATTAATACTCACACAATGTATGGAAGCTGTGACACTGAGTGGCAAAAATTCCTTAAAATCATTTATTGTCAATTGCAAAAATGTTGAATATTTTCAAATACAACCAGCCAAATGTGCTTGTCGATCAATTGTTTCCACAAGCATCGGTTTCTGTAATACCAGTATGTGTGTGGGCAGTTCAAACTATTACACTGTGGTTTCATCTATGAAATTGACATTTATGCCCAAATCTAAAAGAAATGAGAGTTACATTTCAAACTCTGAGGGTGTATGAAAAGTAAGAATAACATGCATTTTCTTTTAGCCATTGCTTGAGCTCTTAATCTTTGAAGTCCTTTTGCCCAACAGGATAGTCTATTATTTTTTTTCAAAGGTGAGGCTTTGTAGGGTTTCAGGCACTTGCTTGCTACATGGTCTGCAGTTCCACAGGTACAGCACTTTGTGGCTAACACAGAAGTCTGCAGGGTACTTTAGAAGTGCCTAGATTTCCTGGGGCCTGCAACAGAATCATAAACGGAAGACAGAATTATTTTATTGCTCTGTTTTGCATAGATTATCCACAGCTAACAACTGAGGATCTTACAAAAAAGAAGGTGAAGGTGGGAGTTGGGGTAGGAAATAAGGATGTAGTAAAAGGAGCCCTTGTAGATTTTTTAGGGGGTGATACTATTTCTGTTTCAAGGCCATTGAACTAGCACTGAAGACATTTCCACAGTCATGTGATGTCCCAGAGTATGTTACCTTCCCACTGAAGCGGTACCTGTTTATCTATTTACATTTGCATACTTTCAAACTACTATAGTAGGTGCTGGGACAAACACAGGAGTTCATCCTGTCACACGGCGCTCAGGTCTTGAACCTAGGCTACCAGCTTTCCAGCCTACAAACCCAGCTCTGTAAACCACTTAGAGAGGGCTGTAAAGCACTGTGAATGGTATATAAGTCTAAGTGCTATTGCTATTCTTAACTGAAGAGTCACCACACTGCCCTTAAAGGTGCAGAGAGATTGTAAAAACCTCCTTTCTTTATTCTTTCCTCAGTGCCCCAAATCTTCCAGTTGCCCATCAATTAACAAATTCTCCATATTCTGTCGAGTGCCTTTTCCCATCTCATCTTTTAGTTCCCGGGCAAGTCCTTGTGGTACTAATGATCACAGCAAGAGTATTCCACTTCACATCTATTGAATAATTCTCACAAACATGGAGCTCGCCTTGTTTCAGCTTCGGGATCTCTCAGTTTTCTCTAATTCTTCCACTTGAATCTTCATATGCAGCTCCAGGATCCTGTCAGGAGTCTGCAAAATCAAAATCATTTGCCATCCCATATTGAAAAAGAATACAATATTAAAATTGTAATATTGTATTGTAAAATCAAACAATCATCAGAAGTGTAGTGGCAACAAACGGGTTGATTTTAATTATGAACACAGTAAGTATCAATAAATACTTAATAAATACAAAATAAATACAAAAATCCATACAAACAAAAGCTGATTCCAAAAGATTTTGGAATCTTGCTTAATTTTTAAAAGTGAGAATCATTCCTAAGAGAATAAAGTTTAAGAAAACTGTTTAGTAATGAAATAATAATGGAATCTCTAAACCTGTCAGAGTTTCTCCTTGCTGCAACTTAAACCAGTGTTTCTCAAACTTGGCCACTTTAAGATGTGTGGATTTCAACTATACGCCAGCTGGAGAATTCTGGGAGTTTAAGTCCACACAGCTGGACAAAATTGAGAACTTCATTTTACACCAAGCAAAATCGGGGGGCGGGGGGGGAGCCTATTAAATTTCCCAAGATACAGTATTTTTTTCTGAATATCTTCCATTAATGATTTTACAAAACACAAGATAACAGAGTTGGAAGTAACTTGGAGGTATTCTAGTTCAAGCTCCTGCTCAAGCAGGAGAACCTATACAATTCCAGACAAATGACTATTCAATCTCTTCGTAAAAATCTCTGGTGATAGAGCACCAATAACTTCTTGTTATCCCTTTCCTATTCCAAGAGCCAGGTTTACATTCCATCACATTTCCAGGTCAAAAAGCTTGTCTACCCTTTGAGACAGGTTTTTTATTATTATTATTTCTATTTATATCCCGCCCTTCTCCGGAGACTCAGGGCTGCTTACAGTTTCCAGCACAACTCAAGTGCTCAGCAAATTCCTTCATCCCTTGTATATGCCTGCTTCCAAGCGGCATTTTTACAAAGTCAG
>JANHFM010002060.1:120178-135770 GCA_032468115.1 Grayia smithii
CTATATATAATGGCTTTTACAAAGTGTCCATTGGGTAAAATGCTCTGTTTAATGACCAGCACAATTGTTTAATGACTGCTTCACAAATGGAAATTAAATAAATAAATGAAAAAGGTAAAATTGGATCCAGTCCATGGTGACCTGCTTAACAACCTCAATGGCTTACGCCTGTAATTCCAGGTTCAACTGGTCATAAATTAAGGACTACCTGTAATACATTTAGTTGACAATAAATCATTTTACTTTACAAAGTTTCTTTCCAGGGAGAAAGATCTGTCTGATAAGAATCCGTGACGCCCTCACAATCTCCTATTATATAGTTTGTCTTTTAATATAGAACAGGGGTGTCAAACTTCTGGTGGGTGGGCTGGATCCGTCATGTGCTGGCCACACCCATGCCCAGTTTAGCGAAGGGGGAAAACATTGCAATATGCCACATGACGATGCAAGTTTGATACCCCTGATATAGAGTATTTTTCTGTTTCCAGTTCCTGATTTTTCTCCTCCCTTCCACTTCCAGTTCACCTTTGTGGCAAGGAAGGCAAGCCAACAAATAATTTATAGCCTAAACTGAAAATAACATATCCTTTGCAGACAATGGAAGAGAGCCTTAGACAATGATTGGGTTGAGATCAGAGGGAAAAAAAATATTGCAGTGTCTTTATTCTGCCAAAAAAACAGTGGTTAATTCCTGAAATTTATACATGTAGAGTTGCTTGGTATTACAGCTATGCATAAAGGATCAGTTCATCACTGGAACATTGCACTTTCTCTAAAATGTTCAGTTTGGCTCATTTGGGGGCTGGATCACATCCAGAACTCCATTAACTACTTCCTGTTCTGGAAGATACGCTTGCAGAAATATAGAAACCACTTTTAGAATGCTCAGATTGACCAGTTCTGGGGAGGGGGGGACTGATCATTCCCATTTTGCACATAATTGCTTGGCACAGCATTACAATTAGACAAGAAAAACACAGAGCATTGGCTTTGGTGAAGGGAGACTCATATTTCCTACCAAGGATAATATAGACATTACAGCAAGGGCAAACAATGATGTATGAAGCTGCAAGGAACTAGAAATCCCTTGTAGGATATACCAGTACCTCACACAAGTTTGAACCCAGGAGTTAGGTTTTTAACTGTATACAATATTGATGAACATTGAGTAGCTTATTAAACCTGATTGTATTTTGTATATTATTCTAGAAAAATTCAGAAATGGCTTTTATTATCTTTTCTTTTAAATATAATAGATATAATAGCATGTGCAAACAATGTTCACTGCAATGATGATATGTTTATGTTTTGCAGCTACAATAATTAACGTGGGCATCTAGAGTTAAGGCACAATGATGTCAAAATGATGACACATTGCATTATGACTTCTTGATGTACAATTATTTAATGATATCACGATGCGGTTTGCTTTATGTTATGATACACGCATCTTCATTTCCTTCTCTTTTTCTCTCAAGAGGACACTTGTGCTTCTTAATCACTTCATCAAGGAACAGCTATCTAAAAATATTTGCTTTGTGCATACAAATCTCTCTCAAGACAATGAGAAAAAATTTGCAAGTATGGGGAATGTTGTTATGGAAACCAACTCTTGCTGAATCGAAGTATGAAAATGATCTTCTCTTGCACAAGAATCCTCTGTTGGGATGAAAGAATCTACAAACAAATGGCAACTTTTTAAACTAAACCCAGCTTGTGATTTCTTTGGGACTAGATACTTGGCTTGAAATAGTCATGCTATTTGCCTGATGATGTGATTAAAACCACAAGGGCTGTGGTGCAGTGGTCAGAATGCAGTATTGCAGGCTAATTTCTGCTGACTGCCAACTGCCAGCAGTTTGGTAATTCAATTCTTACCGGCTCAAAGTTGACTCATCTTTCCGAGGTCAGTAAAATGAGGGGCCAGATTGTTTGGGGCAATATGCTGACTCTGTAAACCACTTAAGAGATGGCTCCAAAGCACCATGAAGCGGTATGTAAGTCTAAGTGCTATTGTTATTTACTATGCAATGTTCCGGTAATGCTGACCACAATCATACATTTATTTTGTAAAACTGAAGTGCATAATAATTATCACCCAATTGTTGTCATGGCAGAATTAGACCTGGGCACTGAAAGTGATCCAGTGCTTTTCCTGAATGTTCAATTGACAAGAACGCCCCTCTTCTCATCTCATTGGGTTTGGAGGAAGTGATCTTGCCAATTTTGAAAGAGTATTTTAAAGCTTTAAATTCACAGCAAAACATTGTGCTTGAATAAAGCCCCATTGTGGCTAATTCCAGATGGGACTTTAGTATTGTTTAGTACTCTATGTCTACGTGAACAGGATTGAAAGCATATACATATTAAATCTGAGTTAAAGTCATAAAGGGTTAACCCAATATCTAAAAAGCAAGCTAGGGTTTTCCCTCCTTCTCTGGGACTGTCTTGTGGCAGAGAAATGCTCCACATTCTAAACATGATCAGAACTATCTTGGAAGGAAAGTGAATTTTCAGATGCCTTTTATAGCAGGCTGATGCTAATTTGGTTTTACAGGCAAACTGTGTATGGTAATCTAATGCATTTAAAATTTTACTGTGCTGGTATTTCTGTTTCAGTTTTAGAATATATAGGTTAGCAAAGTTTTAAAATTATATTCTTGCTTTTAAGTTAAATTATTGATGAGACTTATTTAAATACGCTTTCCATGAATGCGAATGTCAACTTTCATCCTAAGTAAGAAGATGAACTGAGTTTTAAATGTATTCAAGACAAATAGTCTGAGTTATAGTTTTTTTTAAAAAACAGTCTTCCGCATATGTGTCTGTTTTCACTCAAATGCTGAGATCTTTAGCCTATAGTAACTTCCCAGAGCACATCTGCTTATTTTGTTTAATTACTGCAATCTAATAACTTGACATTTTTATTTAAAAAATACCATTAATTAAAAAAATAGAGTGAAATCTATCAAATAACTGACCTTGATTAAGGGTTGAAGTGCTATTGATATCACCTGAGATAAAGGAAGATTCAGATTGCTTTCTCACAGTATCATTCCACATTCTTCTTATTCGGCTCTGTTAAATGTAAAGAAAATCAGGTGGAACTGTCACATCTCAAACGGCTCCAGAAGACTTACTACTGCTACTTTATTACTAGTCCCCAATCATCTCATGTGATCTCTTATGTAAGCCCTTTTCTTGAACACAATAGTATTCGCTTCCAAGTCAACGTGTTTCAGACTATGCTGTTAATTTTCTTTTGCACAGTAAGTGTAATGCATATTACTAAAATCAGGCTACTGCAAAAGAGCAAGTAGTTAATACCAGATATGTTGTTATGTGCTTGGCTTCAAATTCACTCTTGAAGTTTTGTTGTCTTTCAGGCAGTGTTGAGCTCGTGGCATTTTATTTTCTCTCCAGGTTGACCAACTGATGCTAAGGGAAGTATTAACAAAGTTGTGGTCCATTCAAGTTCCATTAATCACCTCACAGGGTTGTTGTGGGCAGGATAGGAGAACGGAGTATTAGGTATGTTTACCGCCTTAAGTTATGTATGAAAATAATAAAGGCGGAATAAAAAAAGTAAAAAAAAGGATGTCTGACATATTTATGTAATTTACATGTTTTTTAAAAAGATTTTATATTCCATGTCATGATTACTTCCCAATACTTCCAGAGTAGCTGAGCTCTAGTCTGAAGGAAAGTTAAAGAGTTAACTGTTTGTGAAGCTTCAGTTATGTTTATATGAGGAAGTTATAATTCATCAGTACTTTTAGAAGAAAAAGAGATTGGATATAGAAACACACACCCATACACACAGACAAAGACACATACAGACAGAGAAATTAAATGCAGTGGCCTAGTCCCATTCTCAGTTCTTTTCATCTGTCTGGAAAAAATGTAACATCATAAAAATCTTGGAAAAAACATAATGTAATATAAACATGAGGGCCTTAGCTATAGAAATAATTTTGTTTAAATAGAAATGTATCACTAGTTACAATGCCCTTCTGGGTCATTGGATTCTATTTCAATACAACAACCACAGATTTTTTTTTTTTTTAAAGGTGGATAAAAAGGTCCTGGAAAAAATTGACTTTATACTTATGCAAAAGGTTGTCTACCATTTTGCTTATCCATTAAATCCACAAACACACTCCAAACACCTTCTTCAAACATAATCAGAAGTCAAACCCCACAAATACATCACAAAGATTACTTCAAACAGTGAGGTCTTGTTTGCATTAGGCAACTGCATATATTCAAAAGTGCAGGTAAAAAACTAATATGCAGCAGTTCATGCAAGTGATTTTCCAGGAAGTTTTGCTAACAATACCTTTATTTTACATACAAAAATGTTTTTGAAATAGGTATCTAAAAATCCATCAGGAAATATTTTTGAAACTTTTCTTTACAAGGAGTATACTTTAGTTTCATATCTGATTTGCCTTCGGACCTTTATAAAACTATAAAGTTGCATTCAGTCATTCTCTAAGCAGAGAATGATTATTTAAGTAATAATTAAGTATTAATTATTCCTATTAATCACTAAAGAATTTAAAACTACCTCCACAAATTCCAAACTTTCAGAAATTCTTGAGTTGACATACATTGTATATGTGTGTGTATGTGCATGAAGACTGTTAACAGGGCTGTTATAATGAGAATACAATTAGTGCATCTAAACAGAACATATCTCAGTGGGCTGTTTGATAACCAAGATTAATTAAAAGATGCTGTCATTACAAGTACTGTCAAAATGTTTGTTACCTGAGTGCCAGAGGAATAGCGGGCACTTGTTCGTGTTGTTGATGCTTTTACTGAACTGTGTGGACTCTCTGTGGGTAACCCACCACAGCAATATGAATGTCTGAAGCATTTGCCATATTCCTTGCGTACCTAAATGTGAATAACAATGATTGTAATCAGATACATTTATGTTTTCCTTTTGGAAATGTATTTCTATATAATAAAATGAAGCATATAACTGTTTTGGACATTCAATTAAACAAACATGAATACTGTACTTGAATTATTTTGTAACATTTACGATTTTCAGGGAACTGGTTCAGTATATTCCAAATTATATTCCCAAACATAGATTATAGGGCGGAAATAGTGACCTCTTCTTAGCTGTAAATATTATTTGGGGGCCAGAGTATAATGTGGCATCTCTCACTCCAGAAATTTTCCTTAGGAAAACTAGTGGGCCACCTGCAAATGGCTGAATTTTCCAGTGTTTTCTAGAAAGTTCTGTCCCTAGAGTGGTAAATTCTGCACATTTTAAATAGAAGATAGATAGATAGATAGATAGATAGATAGATAGATAGATAGATAGATAGATAGACAGAGATTTTTCAGTGATTAATTCTTGTTCCCCAAATATAGATAGTCCTCATTTACTGATTTCAACAGAGATGGGCAACTCTTGGTATAATTGATGCGATTGTAAACTGAAAAATCATGTGATTTTGCCAACATACATCACCACAGATTGTTAAACATGACCACAACTTGTAACTTCCTGCCAGCTTCCCCATTGACTTTCCTTGTTGAAAGCTGTCTGTGAAAGTCTCAAATGGTGATCACATGCAACTATAGAAAATGTGAGCCAGTTGCCTTGTATCCAATCATAATCACATATTGTGGCAGATCCTTTGATGGCAGCAACTTCACATCTCATCGTAAATCTTATTTTTCATTGCTATCATAGCTTCAAATAATCACTGAATGAGTGATCGGTAATTGTGGACTACCTGTACATTATTCCATTAGTCAGTAATTTGGCTACCAATGTATCAACTAAATATTTTCTGCTAATACACTGATGATCATTCCACTTATTTTAAGCATGGAGATTGTGACAGGATTTTGAAGATTCAAGACAGAATTGAATAGCTTCAAATAGCACCTATTCGCTGAATGTAGTCTAGTTTAAGTCATTAATCAATGTTTCAAGATATTAAACATGGTTTTTCCTTTTGTATTACACTGCATGACGAAGGTAGATATCTCTATGAACATGCTTGAAATCATCCAGGCATTTTTCTCTCTGTCACAGCATCTGAGTACCTTTGGCTATAAATCAAGATTTTTTTTCTTCTTATGGCTGCATAAGATTATGGGAAATCCCAAACAACAGAGGCCCCTCTACTTATAGTATATACCTTGTTAGCAATAGAAAAGGTATTTAACTTAAGGAATCAGTTTGCTGTTTCAGCTGTTCCTTGTTGTAACTTGCATTGAATTTAATTATGCTTTACTGTCTGCTGTTTTTGGTAGGCATTCATTTGATCTTTATATGGTTTTAGATTACTGTTTTATTTTCAGATGTCACTGGTTTTGGCTACACTTTTCATATTTCATAGAAAGACAACTAATGCATATGATAGTTAAATATAAACATTATAATATTATATAATCTTATAATAATATATATATATATATATATATATATATATATATATATATATTCACCTTTATATATGTGTGTGTATGTGTGATTAACAAATATTATTGCGTTCCCAAATGTGCAGACCACGAGGGTCCCATACATGCAGTGCCAAGGAAGAAGGGTTCGCCAGTTGTACTAGTCCTTCTGATGGAGAACCTTCCGTTCAAATATATTCTACAAAAAGCTTTTCACACAGATATAGCCAAATAACACTAAACTAAGTTTGGTGTTGAACTAAGTTTGGTGTTGATATGCACAAACATATCACAACACAGAAGTTAATGAGTCTAATGTAGGCCACTACTGATTTCAAGGGATGATATATATGGCTGAGCTCAATGGAACTTCATGTAACAAATATAAACACATCTCAAAGTTCAAAATAGTTGTTCATAAAAACAACTCAAACAAAACTAAAAGCCCTGTACTGATAAATAACACAAATATTTCATGGACATGCGAAACTATCAATTAAAAGATGCTAGCAGCTATAGTATTCTACCCAACATATCCTCTCATTATCTCCTAAATAGCACTCTCAGATGCTGATTTTGCCTAATTGTCTATACTGCTGCAAATGTACATTTTCTGTCGGACTGCACATTCCACTGCCATCATTTCTAAATTACAGCTTGCTGGAAACCGAGGTAACAGAACTATCATCTTGTCAGGATTGGAAACATAATCGTTTTCACTTTCCTGATTTTATTTCTCTGCTCAATTTAGTGACCACTAGCAATAACCAAATAAAAATACCGCATTAGCAACATATAGAAAAAAGGAACAATATCTAGTAGCAGAGAATGAAGCTTTTAAACTTCAAATGACAATCTGAATGACATTGGAAGCATGAATAATCTTGATTTACTTTACCTACTTTTTCTATACTTGAATGGCATTTTGTTATGACTTTGTTGTGCTGCCTTTGCTTACTATAAAAATAAGATAATGCATGTTTCAAAATATTAAATATATATATAATATATGTAAATATATTTATATATATTTATATAAATATATATATATATAAATAAATATATAAATATATGTAATATATGTAAATATAGCGTGCCTTTGTATTTATGATTTTGAAAACAAAAAATTCTAATCTACTTTTCTGAAAAAGTGTTCAATATTGTCCTTTTAAATATTTTTTTAAAAGGTAATATTTAATTCTAGCAAATTTATCCTTATAGATGATATTAGCCTGTTTCAGGAAAAAACAGTATAGAAATATGTATAAAAATTGCAACATAAAAATTAAATGTTAGTTGTTAAAATTATAAACAAATTATTAAATGCTTATTTGATTTTAAATACAAAAGATTACTTCTCTCTCAGTCTTTACATAAGTAGTATACATATGTGATGTATCACAAATAACTAACTCAAATATTTATTTGTTTGTTTGTTCAAATTTATATGCCGCCCTAAAAAGATATGTCTTTTTAATCTAAAAATCTTAAAGTAATGCAATACTTTTGAATCAAGAATCCCCAAATGTAATCCTAATGTGATTAAAATTTTATTTATGGGTTATTCATTTTTTTTTGGGTATTATTATAGTTCAAGATTTCTAAATTTAACCTTTTCTCATTTAATTTTTGACACAACTAATTTTTATTGCTGATATAAAAATGCATTTTTTTCTTAGAATGGAAACTATTTATTAAGTGCCCAGGTTACTTTGATAAAGTAAATAATATATTCAACTTATTGGAAATTAAAGTCTACACTAGAACCAACAATATTTTCTATCAGAGCATTATAAAAGAGACATTCTGCTTATAGGGTATGTGGAAAAAGCAACAGCAGTACCCTACCAGTTGCCTTAAATAGCTTGGTGGTAATCAACTTTTGATGAAAACATTTTTCATGAATTCTTTTCCATAGTGATCTAATGAATAATTTTTAGACCAGGAGTCTTCAAACTCGGCAGCTTTAAGACTTGTGGACCTCCACTCCCAGAATTCTCCAGCCAGCAAGCTTTAAGTCCAGAAGTCTTAAAGCCAAGTTTGAGGACCTCTGTTCTAGACTGAAATATTATTCTATTGTATTTTTTTCCCAGATTTCTCATTTAGTGTTTTGCCATGTGGCTCCTGGTTCCAATAAAATAACAGAAATAAACTACATGCTAAATGTGTAACGCTCATTAGAAATGTGCACATTGTGTCAAAAAATTATACATGTGAGAGAAAAAAAATACTTAAATTCAATTTTTGCACTTTTTTTTAACATTCAGTAAGTGGAGATGGAGAAAACCAATGAAAGATTCACATTGATATTTTGATTCTATTATAAAACAATCGATGACTAACATTTTTGTCCACAAGAAGAATTGTTTTGTTCCTTGTTTTTCCTTTAAATGTGCTCTATAATTTCTCACATTTATGCTATATATTTAGCAATTCACTACAGATAAACACATATAAATGAAAATGACTCACTTTCTTCTGCAGTGCACAATGAAAGATGAAAATAAACATTCCCTGGAAAGCATTAAATACTGTGAAGAGGTATGCCATCACAATAGTCTCCTCATTGATGTAAAGCAGTCCAAAAGACCATGTTAGACCAAGAAGACATAGGAGAGCAAATGCACCTAGAGCCCAAGACCTGAAAAATAAAATAAAATTAAGCAAGACTACTGAGTTAAAAAAAAAAAAAATTCATAGCACATTGTAAACTTATGCATTACATTTTCACTTGCTATGGTTTTCTGTTGCTAGATTTACATTCAAACATTAAAAAAAAATAGCCTTTCAACTATTAAAGAAGGAAACAGTCCTATTCTTTAGTGAAAGCAACAGTGGTAGATGAGCCCTTTCTCTTATTCATGACTGAAAACGCACAGTACTATTCTGAAATGCAAAAAATAGAATCCATGATCCTGCAACCTTTTATCTGTATGTATGTATGTGTGTATAGAAGCTTGAATAGAAGCTTGAAATCTGACAACATACACAGATAACATAGTCATACAAGGTTATATGGCAGTTCAGTAGCCTATAACCAGAAGCTCAAAAACTCTGCTAAACTAAGACTATATCTTCTAACTTTCATAGAAAGTGTCTTACTGAATGTGGTTAAGTATGTGGATTTAGCCGCAATATAAAATCTTTTAAAGGATTTCATAATGAATAGTTTCGGGGAAAGAAAAAAAAAAGAAAGAAAGAAATAGCAGAGGACAGCACAGAATGAAAAGGGAAAAGGGATTTATTCATTGCATTCCACATCTAACTAATGATCTTACTTGATAAATGGCTTATTATCTTCATAGCTAGAAAGCATTATAAGCAGAAAAGAGAAACAAAATTATTAGACAGAAATTTAATTTGAAATTAATAAAAAAGCATTTTAGTAAAGTTCATACAAAAATTAGTTAAAAGGAGAGAATTCAAAGTGCAGATGCAAGCAATTTAAAATAATAAAGGCATTTAAGAATTGAAAATAGTTTAGCAAATTAGATATTTAGATTTATTAAAATTAGGGACAATCTAGGAAATTGTCCAAATTTTCAAGTTTTTTTTCTTTCTTTTTTTCTTTTCTTTCTTTTTAAAGTCATGCTTTAAATTTGTTAATATAGGGTTCTATCTTACCCAGGTAAGTCCGTATTATAGTAGCCATCACAAACACGGTAATTACTGGTGTAGATGAGAAGACAAAAAGAGGAAGAAAAGGAAGAAAAGAGAGAGATGCTAAAGATTAGCTCTCTCTCTCTCTTAACATGCAACATGCAATGAAGTTGATATTGTGACCTATCTAAGCAATATCTAGTTTGCAATGCTAGGTATCTTGCAAATTTACCCTTGTCACATTCTATTTTCAAAGACAATTTAAAAACCCAGTCTGCAGCACAATTGCTTGGAACTTATTAGAGGCTTGCTTCTTATGATAAAATTTATTCAGCCCTCCAGCATCAGACTAATACAATAACCTAGCCTGAAATAACCCTATGACTTAAAAGGTAAAAAGCTGGAATAGGCAACACAAGACTGAAGTGTTTTTAACTAGAAAACTTCCAATCAATTTCTAATCCTTTAACCACAGAAAAAGCATGGATTGAAGCTGAAAGTGCAGACTTTATGTTGCCTAGCTCAGCCCTTAAAGAGTTATCCACCACTGTCAGTTTTATTAAATTAAACATTGCTTCAATTTCTGGAAAAGAGAGCATTACGATAAAAAATAATTGTTTGTTAAATTAGCATGAAAAGGAACGGATAACCATCGAGATAGCCACAGTAATAGGAACAAACTCTCTTAGGAGGTCAGAGTTATGACTGGGGAAACTGCTGAGGACCCCCTAACTGCTGAGAATAATTTAACAAAACAAACCCAGCAGAACAACATCAGCCGTGCAGAGAGGAATGCAATTTCGAGGGGCATTTTAAATGCAAATGAAATGACTGTGCTGCCCTGGAATTTCAGGAAGGCACCAAACCAACGCCTTTGACCACCATGCCAAAGAGAAGTTATTTAATTTCAACCTTGTCTGTAACATTAGAGCAACGAATGTGTTGAAAGCAAGACTGGTGTTGTTCATTTCTAACTGACATCTGTGGTTCCTGGGAGACAAAGCCATGTGTTCCTAATGGAGGGGAGCTTTCAATCAGCTGAAACAATCAGACAAATAATCACAGTTTTGGATCTGAACACATAGCACTTACTTAATGTTTTCCAACCTGCTAGAGTCTGGTTTCAAAGTGTTTGAGTGCTTCACCATTTTGCACAGTGTGATCACCAGGAAGATAAGATTCAGCTGTCAAAACAGATACAAATGAAATTAAACTACTTCAAGAAACAGGTTGATTAATGACGATACTCCAGACTAAACAAAAAAGAGGAAAAGCTATCATTCCCCAAACTATTGTGCGACATGAGTACTCTCAGGAAAGTAGCTTCAACAAAAGATTAGATCAACGGTTAAAAAACAATAACAACTCAAATATGTTTTTCAGATAACCTCTTGCATTCTTTCCAATGTAAACCAAATTGGTAGAATACTTGCTTAAAGTTTTATTTTAGAATATTTATATAATATATACAATGCCTAGTGTAAAATGTTACATTATGCAATAGTAGTAATAATAAAAAAGTTAAAACAATCCACTGTATTTAAATATGCTTCTACAACTCTATCCTTTTGATCAATTAAGGTGCTTAAGACTATATGAATAAGAAAAAAAATCTCTCTTGCAAGTTAGAAAATCTTTTATCCAAAATTAACTGCAACAGGATTTTTTTTTATTTTTGCTAACCATTTGGTTTCTGCCTATTATTATTATTTTCTTGGTATGTGTTGGTGGGAATGTGTTCAATGCATGGACTGTCTCCTTTTCAGGTAAATATATTTCTGTGTCATGGCACAAAGTAACAAATAAACACAATTCTGATATATCCACAACAAATCACTGTAGAAAAATAAATTAAAAATATTATAGGAAAATTGAAATGAACAAATCCTCTTCCAATTGTGTATAGTTGCTGTTTCCACAATGGATCCTGAGCAACCTATTTAATTTGTTCCTACAGGGAAAATTATAAAATGATTTCTGAATCCCATATAAAATTGGCCAATTAAATCTTTAAAATAGATTTAAATAACAAGATCAAAAATTTACAAAGTATAGAATAGAAAGATAAATAAGCACAAGGCAATAATTTTAGCCTGATGTTGGGTGTGATAGGTTACCATCAAATAACTTCAGTTACAAATAATTCATCTAATGGGTAGATACCGACAAAGTTAATTTTATCCCCTCTCCCCACTTTTACAGGAATGAATAACAACCCATGACTCCCTTCTCCTTCCCCAAACAACCTACAGAACAAATTATGCGGTCCTTTGCATTCTATAAATTTCTTAGAAATTATTTCATTAACTTTTTCAGTGCTGGCTTACTAATGAAAATGCACTCTTCATGAAATTAAAATGTATCTGCCAAAGAATAATATATTACATATTACAAATCATGTATCTTCTGTTTTTTCTGCTCCACTATCTTTTTTGAGACATGCCTATTTCCTGAAATAGAAGGCCTGGGATCTAGTCTGCAATCCAACAAGACAGACACATACTTCATATGATAATTAGAATTGCAGAAAAAAACAATTACTACCAGCCTGCCTTCCATTGAGGACCTGTATACTGCATGAGTTAAAAAGAGGGCTGTGGAAATATTTACAGACCTCTTGCATCCTGGACATAAATTGTTTCAACTCCTATACTTGTAAGTATTTATATTAATCACATTGTATGAGGTTGTTCCTTGTTTTCATGGCTTAAAGTATACATGGTTTAGGTTAAGACAGTAGAGTTTTTTTGTTTGTTTGTTGTAAAGGCCCCACTGGGGCCAATCGGTGAATATTGTGAGTTTTAATAGTGCCAGAGTTACTAAGTGGGTATAAATGAAACTATTTCATTTCTTGTTTTCATGCTTCTAATTTATTTCTTTTTTTCCCCAGGTTTTATTTTTTGCTTCTAATTTATTTCTAATTTGCTCCTTAGACTGCCTAGAACCATCAGCACATTAACCAAATGTTACTACTGATATAAATAAGATCTATATGTCAAAATGTTGTATTCAACTTTTTATTTATTTACTGAATTTAAAGCCTGACCTAAGCCGCCTAACATGAGCCAGGTATCCATAGGTATTAATTGTGAAAAGCAGTTATAATTTATCCCCCCCCCCAAAAAAAAAGGATGCACAAATGCACAATTCCCAACGCCAACCCCATGTGGGTTGGCCAGGAGTGAAGTTCAATTTGATCTTCTTTGTTCTCATTTAGCACTATTGTACTAGTCACATTAACTATCTTCAACAAGCTACAAACTTACCAATGGCTATGATATGTGGTAGATGTAAGTTAGTATCACCCAGCTGTTTCAGATGTTATCTGTTTTATGCCAGTATAATTATTTATGTGCCACCCATTTTCTCTAGAGGGCAACTCTGAACATCTTTCAAATTTAGTGATTTAACTCCAAAATATCTGTAAGGGATCCCTGATATGTGGCATTACAATCTACTTCATGTTATCTATGTCAATAAACTATCAATTAATGGAATCAGCGTTGTTGGAAAAATTGGGTGCAATAAACAAGCAAATGAAACTTAATCAATATATTTGGAAGCTTCTGTTGAAAGAAGAAAAAAAAATGGATGGAAGAAATTGCCCCTGTATTTTATCAAGGATGATAAATCTTCTGCAAATGATAGAAGGAGGGGGGAGGGGAGAGTGGAAATGAAAGTATCTTAAAAGTACTATAAATCCAAGATGATGTGCCTATGACAATACAGCATAGGATGATTCTTCTCTGGATCTTAGTGAATATAATATAAAGCAATAAACCCAAGTTCATTATCTGAAAAGCAACACTTAGAAACCTTTCAAATATCAGCAAGGCATTTTATATAACCTTTCCTAAAATTATCACAATGGAAGAATAGCATCCTGATGAAGAGAGGCATCCTGTTATTAACCATGACAACAACAACAACAGCAGCAGGCAAACCCCAGTCTTCCGTACTTTATTCTGTTCCTGAGCACAAGTATGTAATTCGGTGTGTGTGTTTTGATGTTACAACATTTGTTTTGTCACATACACCCTTATATAGACCTATGATTTTGTCCCGTAATTTACTTACAGTCACAGAAAAGGAAAACAAGCAAACAAGAAAGAAAGCAAATAAACTTCCTTTGAGTAACTTGAGCCTTAGGCTACATTTATAAGATAAAGAACTCCAGGCAGTTTGCTATATCATTGGGAAATATGAGAAGCTAAAAACAGCCTGAAATGTTACTCCTACTTAAATAGGAGTGGGCACCTTTCTCTCAGGACATATTCCCAAGACCTGCAGCAGGCTTTCCAATGACTTTGGGCTTTTTAAAAATAATTTTAAAGATGGGAATCGAAAGTGGAGACCTTTAGGAGAGAAAAAATATCACACTTATTCCAAAAAGTACTCCATTCCAGGGGTGGGTTCTACTTACTTTTACTCCCGGTTCTCAACAGGAGCGCGTGTGCATGCAAAGTGGGCGGAGCCTCCCACCGGTTTTACTACCGGTTCTATAGAACCAAACAGAACCGGGAGCAACCCACCACTGCTCCATTTCCCAGGAGGTGAAATTATACTGTCATAGTTCAACCATTTTTTTTAACCAAACTTCAAATTTAGGTATTTGAAAGCATGAGAACTGAAAGAATTTATCTCTGAAAGAATTTTCATTTCCGTTCTCACCCAAAATCGAGAGTAAAAAATAAAATAAAAATATGACTGTGTTTTATATTTATTCCTCAGCTATCTACTCACCTCCTTTCCTCCCTTATTTGTGTGTCATTTTATAAAACAGATTGCTTGAATTTTATATTGCAGACCTAAATTCACAATTCTATAGAGCTGAAAAACGCATCTAGCTGGTCTAATGTTCATTAGTCCATACTGACAATGGTAACTTATTTTAATAACTCAAGATAATAATAACACTTTATTCTTTATATGGCCATAAGGCCAATATATGTAAGCCTTTCCCTTTCTTCTTCTTATAGGAAAACTCTGTAATGTTCAATGTATGATAGCTTCTTGAATTTAAAAAAACCATGAAACATCCTGTATATCACATAAAGCATCTTGAAATAGAAGTTATGTTGACAAAATAGGAGAGACTTTACCCATATTTGGATCAGCAAATCAAAGTTTACTGTCTAGTATTTTATTGTCTCAGAGCAATAAATATCCAGATACAATAAGGGCACTGAGGAGAGTTAATATTTACCTTCTAAAAACAGGAAATATTGAACTGTTTATTCACCATTCTTGAGACAAAACCTTTTTTGTGAAATGTTTGTGTAACATTTCAGGATGCAATTCCTGAAAGTTCAGGAATATTTTTTTTATTAAAGCCCAACATGAATGGAAAGCTTATCAACTCATTTGGAAATATCTAAAATGAATGTCTGCAGGGACGCGGTGGCTCAGTGGCTAAGACGCTAAGCTTGTTGATCAAAAGGTCGGCAGTTCAGCAGTTCGAATCCCTAGTGCCGGGTAATGGAGTGAGCTCCCGTTACTTGTCCCAGCTTCTGCCAACCTAGCAGTTTGAAAGCACGTAAAAATGCAAGTAGAAAAATAG
>JANHFM010002060.1:146138-158985 GCA_032468115.1 Grayia smithii
ATTCTATTCTATTCTATTCTATTCTATTCTATTCTATTCTATTCTATTCTATTCCATTCCATTCCATTCCATTCAAAATACTAGATGCTAAACACATATACTTACGCATTCTTTGCTCCATAGCTTGTATAGTCAATAGCTGCTGAAACACCGACAACAGTTGCAGGAAAGAGATAGCCAGCAACATAATAGTACTTCTTCCTGGAATATTCACTTTCAAATACTTCTACTAACATAAGATACAGTTGTACCCCTTCTAGGCACATCCAGGCAAAGGCTGCCAGGAAGAAAAAATGTAAGAGGCCTGCAAATATGGGGCACGCAATCTGCAAAGAAACAGAAACAATCAAATGCAAACTACAACTTCTTCAACCTTTCTTGTGTAGTCTGACATTTCCCAAAATAAGAATAAGGTGGTTCCAACCCAGTGCTTGGATTTTAGAAAGAGCCTACTACACACAATCTCAGGCTGAGAGAACCTCTCCAAAGCAGAAGTTTCTCTTCGGCACGGTTAAACGTCTGTGTGTTCTCGGTAACTGTACCCTGTCCTTTGTTGCACTCTGTAAGTTAAGATATGGAAAATGTGTGCCTGTTCACATTATTCAGTGTAATGGAATATCAAGTATGGAAAGCAGCCTATTAATTTTGGGTACGGAAATCTTAACAGTCTGCTGCAAGGCTTATACTGCAAATGATTTGGTACAGAAAGATAAAGAAATATCGCGGCTAAATGTATTATTTATAACTTCTGTTGAAGGGGAAAAAAAAGAATACGCCACTGCAAGGAATTCCATTTCCTTTCATATTCATTTTTTTTCCCCCTACATAAGATGAAGTGCCATATCACTAACCAGGCTAAGAACGAAATCCTTAAACTTGAGGAAAGCTTATTTTAGAAAAGTTGGAATTCTGTCTCAGGTCTTGAGATTTAGATCTTCCATCATGAAAAGTAAAAGTAATAAAAGGTCCCTCTTTTGAGGGACAGTTCAGAAACTTTATAAATAACTATATAGAATAATTTTGATGATCCTTTTGGATGCTGTGCAACTGGCCCTCCTTAACAGCTATTCTACAGTCATAGTGACAGTGATTTACAATGTTTTACGATGCCATTTACTTCCAGTCTCAGACAATGTATTCTTTTAACAACCTGTGCATTTAATGGCTGTGGTGATTCACTTAACAACTGCTACAAAAAAAGGACATAAAATTGGTCAGTCACATGGCAAGAGTTTTATTAAGCGGCATGACTTAGGGCTGAAATTGCAGGATCAGTTATGGTTTTAGGTTGAGGACTACCTGTTGAGAACAGTGATGGTATTCAGCTGGTTCTATCTGGTTCAAGAAAACCGGTAGCGGCTCTGCCCACCTGCCCGGACATCATCATGTCCTGTTTTTGACCCTCTGTGCATGCGCCCAAGGCTCTGCACCAGTGGTGGGTTTCACTTACCTTTGCTACCAGTTTGCTCGGGCAGAGCATCTTTGATGACATCCGGGCGGGTGGGTGGAGCCTCCCGCTGCCGCTGCTACCGATTCGCCTTAACTGGGGCCCTAACGGGGATTTAAGCCTTTAACAGTACTTCTTTGGTTTTACGCCTATCAGTAGTACCGATTCTATTTTATTCTTATAAATGTTATTTTATTCGGCTTGATTCACATTGTTAGAGGATCACGGAACCTTTACAAGGAGCTGTATGCCAGTATGAATGATTATTGCAATGCTTGCTATTTGTGCATGTAGAATCTCTGTCTCTTAAGAAATACATATGCATGACCCTAAATTAGAATAATGTGCCTGCCTAAGGCCTTTCAGTCAACAGTTTCTGTTGCAGTACTTTTTATCTCCTATATCATGCCAGAGTGTGGTTAATTAAAATAGCTATAGTTTTAACATGACTTAAATCTGGACAATGCTGCTTAAAAATAAATAATTCTCTTTTAAAGAAATTAGTCTTTCTGGCACAAGAACAACTAGACAGCCCCTTCCTGCGCTATGGTGCCCTTCAGATGAGCTGAATACAGTTTCAAGCATCCTGGAAGCCATTTGGTTACAGAACCAGATCTAAAAAATAAAACTGTTCTACTGCAAAATGATGACTCCCTTTCTCTCATCCTTCAGAAAATAATTTAAATCTCTGTTTCAACTTGTTTCTAGGAAGTTTATCATATTTACGAATGTATCCTAAACCCAATTAATTTCACCACAGTTTTCTTGCTGCTGTGTTTTGTTTTTCTGCTGTTGCTTGCTTGATCATCCAGTTTGGAGGGAAAACTGGGGTTACGAAATAAAGACTTTTTTTTTTTTTTTTAAGAAAACAAAAACCTGAAAATGCCTAGAAGTCCGGAGGGCTTACCTTATATTCGGTTTTATCGATGCCTATTAGGAAAATAAATTCGGCAATGAGGAGGTTAATGCAAAGGTTCTTGTGAATTGTGTTCCGATCACTTTGAAGGCCACGGAAGAAACAGAAAGTAAAGATGCAAATTGCCAGGCAGACGAGGGAGATGACAATTCCTACCCAGGTGATGACTGTGAGGAGTAAGCCATGCATTCCATTTTTGTACTGGAAGCAATGAAGATGAAGGAAAATTAGTGTCATTACTGACTAATGAACAAGTAAAATATCAGGTTCACATCTAACACTAAGGACTCAGGATCTTGCTTATAGCTGGTAAAAAGGCAGATTTGCTCTTCATTGGAAGTGCAAATTTGCACTGACAACAAAGAGAGAGGTGAGGTAGCCCAACCTATCTGCTGGTCTGTCCATAAAATAACTTGTAATCTGTTAATTATGAAATAACTGGTAACAGTGATGCTAAAATAAACAATATAAACATTACACATTTTGGGAAATTGTTCTGTTGAGTGTATAAAGAGAACATTGTTTATTATACCAAAAGAGCTTGAAGCACAATGGAATTCTTTATTAAAACTTACTATCCTTAAATAAAATAAATACATATTTTAAATATTCCAGCTTTTTAAAAAGATACTACTGGACGGGTTTGCACATTACATCACAACAAGCCATGATGATTTATAATTGATGTGAAACTAGTTTTAGTGCTTTGCAAACCATAGCTCATGTCTTAAGGTTATATAGGTATGCATAAAAAATACAGTACTTAATTATCCATATTACAACAGCAGCGAGAATAATATATGCACAAAATTGAGAAAAAAATTATATATCAACAGAAGAAAATTTGGTCAGAAAAATTTTAGAGTGCACAGAGATGGATAAACTCACAAAAGAAATACAAGATAAGGAGGAAACAGAATACTACATGGTATGGGATAAATGGTATGAGTGGTTAGAGGAGAGGTATAAAGGGCAAGGAAAAACTAAATGAGGACGATACAGGAGTTGGAACATAGCAACAAACAAGTGGAAATGGAACTGACACAGAATGTGTGATTGTAATTTAGTACATTGCTATTTTCACATATATAAATAAATATTAAAATCACATGTATAGATAGTAAATTGAAGTATGGGAGAAAAATGAATATATAATAAATGAATACTGATGCCGAAATGTTGTAAAGAAGAAAATTGTAAGGATTTCTTTTTTTTTTAATTCAATAAAAATTATTAAAAAAGAAAAAAAAAGTAAGAAAAATCAGCCTGATGGCTTCTGATATGTGGGATAACACGAAGGTTAGTTCTCTCTCTCTTGTTCTTTAACGTTTACATAAACGCCAGTGGGTATGATATAATTATGATGTTAATGATAATGAACTTCACATTGCCACCCCAGGTTGTAAGTGAGATACTGTTGTGTCGTATTCTGGGACCTGCAGGTTATAATAGCTTGGATGAAAGAGAATAGACTGAAGCTGAAGCCAAGCAAAACTGAGTTGCCATTTGTACATCAGGGTTCTTTGTTAATGCACAGCACTATCTCTTGATGGGCAGATACTATCCACGAAGGAGCAGATTTGGGATCTGGAGTCGATCTGGAGTCTTTCTGGATTCATGGATCATTCTGGAACAATAGGTGGACATTATGGAAAGGGGTCTTTGTCCAACTTTGGCTGGTGTGCCAGTTGCACACCAGCCAAAGAGCACCTAGGTATAATAACTCATCAGATTATCATCCAGGGTTTTACATGGGGTTGCCTTCGAATTGCCTTCAAGGCAATTCGAAATACATTGTCTTGTAAGCTTATTGGTTCCTGGCGGAGGAGGGAAAATCAACAATTCTGGAGGGCCTACACCAGTCGCAACTACAAGTTAAGGTGCTATACTTCATGGCACAAAGAGACCGAGTATTTGCAGGACCACCAGGTTGAAGCAGAAACAGCCTGATCCACTAGATCAGGAGTGTCAAACTTGCAGCCCGTGGTCCGGATGTATCATGCACTGGCCATGCCCACCCCCAATTTAGCGAAGGGGGGAAAAGTTGCGATACATCACATGACAATGTGTCATTGCAAGTTTGACATCCCTGAAATTGATCAAGCTTAATTAAGTTGTAGAAGGGAAAGGGCTATGCTGATAAATTAAAAGTAATTTGGGTCACAAAGGAATAGCTATTGTGCCAATTAGCTTGATTGCACAGGGCTGTTTGGCCATATCTGTTGGAGACCAGCACTAGATCTAGTAAGGAGCAACTGCTTTTAAGTCTCACAAGTCTGATAGATGAATAGGCCTGAGAGTAGAACGCATTGCTTATCTGGGGTAGCATTAATACTCTGCAATGGCATTGCTATGGAGATCAGATTCTTCACCTTTCCACTGGCTTTTAGGAAATTACTGAAAACATAATTATTCTGGAAGGCATATTGTATGTTTTGTTCTTGCTTGTTATTTTTCTGTCTTCATTGGGGTTAAATGTTGAAGGGTTCTTTATGGGCAGAAACTTTGTGCCAAATAAAATAAATTCTTTATGGAATAGAATACTTTATTGATATTGGTATGCCATTTGTTGATAAATAATGTAGATTATTGTAGATGTATTGAAATTATGACACAGATTTATTCCTTGTGGCCACATTGAACACTCTTTCTCTCCTACTCCCCTGCCCCCCCCCCCATGTGTATGTGTAATATCTGAACTTTGAAATACAATGGCCACAGAATACTGTAAAGTGAGATTATCAGTTATCTCTGGGTAATTCAACAGACCAGGAGTTTTACTGGGTCTTCAAAATGCTGTACATTATTTGTCAGGATTACTTACCACAATTCCTCTATGGGCCATGAGAATTGCAAAATTAGTTAGGTGACTACATGCACACGTGGTATGTGTTTTATTTGTGTCAATCAGCTTGCAGCCTTGAGTTGACCAATATCCCATCATAGTCCTCTCTGAATAGTTCCAGAAGGAGCAATTAGCATTGAAATAATTGTTGGGCTGTGAGACATCAGGATGGGGGGAAAAATACAATTATATGCATATGAATGCTTCCTAAAGACAGTTTATTTAAATCTAATACAACCCTTTGTACCGTAGCAAATTAAGCTGACACAGTAGAAAAGGTATATAGTTTGTGCCAAAATAAAATAATAAAAGAAATAACTAACAGACTGTGTAGGACAAACAGGCGATTCAGTTATAAGCATGCCGTACCACGGGCATTACTGAGAATTTAATTTCCTGCAACTAAAATTCTCCACTTGTAGTTTGGTGCTTATATTGATGACTTGTGGCTATTTGATTTCCAACTTTCAGCAGTAGGAACAGGTAAATTTATTTAAAACAGACTTCTTGGATAATTTAGAATTTAGCAGTCTCAATTTTCAGTTATAAAAGAACAGAAGAGATATGTCAGCCCAGATTAAATTGCACTGAAAACATCTCAGAAAAATGAAAGGGGATAGCTTTTTATCCCCCTCTTTTTATTGGCTTTTCCAATCTATCGCTTTAGGTAAATGGAAAATCCCAACCTGGGCAATCAACAGCATTTTGACATGACCAGCAGAGTGTTTTAAGAGTCAGCTGAGACAGTGTCAACCTGATTCAAAGAAAAGAAGTTTGTCCTATTGAAGAAAACCTAGTTGAGCGATTGGTAAATGGGCTCCAGAAAATAGTACAGAATTAGAGCAAAAGACTCTAAGTGCTATTTAAATTTTGCTACATTAAGCAAGCAAAATTGTAAAAGCCCGTGTTTTCTGCCCTGCTGCTAAGGTAAGAGTTAATTTTCACTTAGGAACAAATTAGAGGCATTTACATTTTCATGTTGATTACTGAATTAGCTTTCATTAAGAATACACTTAAGTTCTAATAATCACTGAACCAGGCTCATTTAATTTTATGTTCGCAGACTTAAATAAACCTATGCTTCTGACCTTCCGATATTTAAAATTCAAATGGAAAGATCGCCCCCCTCCCCATTCCGCTCTTCGCTCTTGCTGATTTTATGACCTTCCCATTAATTCATTTCCATAACTTACATCGATGTGTGCCAGGGTGAAAAGAACGGGATCGGTCAAATAGACACGACTGGACTCCTTGTTGATGGAGGCAGCAATGACATCAGAGTTCACGGCGATGGTATTGTTCCTGCCAGCAAACTCAGTTCCTAGCTTGATGGTTGCATTTTCGGTACTAAGAAACCGGCCCAAGCTTTTGTAAATGATGAACACCAGCTTTGCTAACCCTGGAAACAGAAACCTTCCATTATATTGACTTGAAAGTGCACCCAGTTCCACAGCCTTTTCCATCTTAGCTTCCTAACCACAATCATGATTTCCAAGGAAAAATGGCAGCCAAAAGGTACAAAGGATGATCCATTTTTAATTCTGTCAAGGGGAGCTTTAATCCAATAAGTGGGTAAAGACTCCTATCAGGGTTGAAAATAACTTGTTTGATCAAGACATACCATTTCTGCTGTTCTGCTTCACAGTATTCGAAGAGAGCTGGATGGAGTTGCCGCCGGCATTGCTCTGAGGAAATTTTAAGTCCTGCACTTGCCCTTCTGTGCTGAGTACTGCAACTTCCAGGACTGGGTTGAACACAATAAAAAGTATATTATTATTATTATTATTCATTAAACATGAAACTCAGTCAACTGAACATTTAAAGATGTATCACACATATTATTGACTGGCACTGACAGTTGATATGAGTTTGCTGCCAGCATACTAGGTATTGAGCAAGTATCCTAGGATGATGATGATGATGATTTAAATTAATATCCTGCCCATCTCATTGTCAAGTGAAAAAAAAATGTGGTCAAATTTGCCTGGGGTTTTGGGGAGTGTTTTGGACAGTCTTTGTTTATACATGACAGATGAGATGTACATGAATTGTTTCAGCTTTATGGAATACTTTTTCTTTAAAGTTTAATTAACTTGAATGCAGATGCCATGAAAAGAATGGTTCAGAAGATATGACACCCAACCTGTGAGTTTAAAATATATCATTTAAAAAATCTGAATGCTGTATTTTACTTGGAAGAAATATATGACTATGAGATTGATGCAGTTGTTTTACATGCATTTTTACGATGTGCATTCTACCAGTAGTTTAAAAAACAAAATATTTTAGTAAATGGTAGATACTTTAGTATAGTAATTAAAACTTGGACAAAGGTAAGAAGCACCCTGTTAAAATTTTCACTCCATGTACCAGGTAACCCAGTATGGTCTAAACTGCTTCACAAGATTGTTGTAAAGGTATGGAAGCACAACAATGTATATTACTCTGAATTTCTTCGAAGAAAGGAAGAATAATATTTAATTTAAAAAAAAACACTAAAAGGAATATACTTAAAGTCCGACAAGAATAATGGTACAATTTATTATAATGGTTTCTACACCCACACAAAATGTGCTATTAATTGAGGTCAACCAATGTCCCCCACAGAGACTTGTGAAAAATTTAGCAGGGTTATTTTATTGAACTATGCATGGTTTATTACTTCTTTCTTTCCTTCACACATACATACAGAGTATAATGTTCTGAATTTAATACCTTGATATTTTCACTAATTAAATGGGAAGCAGGCAAGCAGAAGCATCCCGCTGAGAGGGAAGGAGAGAGTGTGCATGTCAAGGATAGGCAAATTATGAAGGCTACATTGTGCCAACATAAGCTCCACCCATCTTGGAATGCCATGCTGGACACTCTTTCATCATTTGATTACAATGGTGTGGATGCTGAAGAAGGGAAGGTATAACTGCATTATCATCTCAAGTAAGCAAAGTAAATTAGCATGCAGAAAAAACTTCCCTGTACAGATTTCCCAGGCTGGACAAAAGTTACTGCTATGTAAGTAAGGTATTATAGAAGTCATGTCTCCTGTTGGTTCAGGTTTCTACATGCACCTGCTGAATCGACTAATTTATGACCATTCTGACTAGTTAAGTAATAGCTAATTGGAACAGAATCTGAGGCATCTCATTCTTATCCAAGATAATTGTGCCAAGCATCACTAATGATGAAATGCATTCGAACTTCCTGTTAAGTTTCAAGCAATTTATGTGTGGGTCACTTTAATGCTGAATTCATTTATTATGGAAGGAGATAAAACTGTTTACATAAATTCAGTGAATTCTTAATTCTGAATTAAGAAAATCTGTTGGTAAAAGACAAGATTTAAACTAAAGAATGCATGCTATTGAATCTAGGAAAGAAAACTTTGATCCATATGTAGGAATGCAGTATTAAGTTCCCTAATACAGCACTAGGTATCTGTAAACTATTTTACTTTCACCCACAGAAATGTAGATAATTTCACTCATAAATCCAAGCAACAATTTTTTTCCAGCAATTAATTAGATATTAGTCCCTAGAGCTTCATTCAATACATTTCTTAATATCTATAAAATGGAAGAATTGTTAAGGATTTAAGTTTACACGGAAAGCTGTTTAACTGTAAGTAAGGAGCAAACAAAGGAAAAAGATATTTGTAAGTCTCTAAAAGAAGTATTTCCCACCTTCTCAGCATTTAAATTATACGATGTGCTTGAAATATCAGTAACTATTTTGCAGTTTATGAAACATGACTATTTTGTATATTGGAGGTACAGCTCACTGAATGTATTTTCACCTTGGGTGAAATTACATTGCATTTAAAAAAAACACTTTACACTGTGTGGTCAAAATTGGCTTGTATCGTCATCAAAAATGTATAAAATTCAGTATGAAATTATAATAAATAATGGGAAAAGAATTTCCAGGTCAAGTATCTCAATTACTTACATAGATACACAAACACAATTTTTAATCAGCCCCTATAAAACCTCTATCACAGATTAGTACTATTGTCTTAATACTTTACAGAATGGGATACGCTTAAGATAAAAATGATTTGGTTAAATTTCTGTAATGGTGATTTCAGTAAAGAAAAAAATTAACTAAAATGCCTGGCTTAGCTGCTATTATAAGACATACATTATCTGGTTGATTTCCTTCTGCTGCAACTGTTCATAGTCAGTGGTGATATGGAGGAGAGGTCTGGCCTTCTGCACAGTTCAGCAATTTGTCTACTTCTGTTCAACATCTGCATGAAGCCACTGGATAAGGTTATCCATTACAATTATGGGTGATATATCTCAGCCAATGGTGAATTAAGTGATGCCACTGTGGTAGCACAGTGTTTAGAATTGCAGGCTAATTCTGCTGACTGTCAACTGCCAACAGTTAAGCAGTTCGATTCTCACTGGCTCAAGGTTGACTCCATCACTCAGAGATTGGTAAAATGAGGACCCAGATTATTGGGGGCAATATGCTGACTCTGAAAAACCACTTACAGAGGGACGTAAAGCATTGCAAAGTGAATATGAGTTTAAGTGCTATTGCTATGGCCATGACCTCCATCTTGCAATGCCTGAAGTTTGTTAAGGGCTCAATGGGGAGCCATGGGCTGAAACTGAACCCTGGTGTGATGGAATGATTTTGGGTTTAGTTCTTTTGAGTGATGCCATTTTTGGCCTTGGACAAGGTTGCATAGCCCCAGATGGACTCAATGCATAATTTGTGGGTTTGCCTGGACTTATGAGTCCTGTTTAAGAAGCAAGTGGCAGTTGTAGCCAGGAAGGCATTCATGCAATGGTTGCTTCTACATTAGTAGAGCCCATCCAGAAGTTAGTTTGAATGTTGTCACCAGAAGAGTGGAGGTGTATTGGGTTGTAAATTTGGGGTTTTATTCTGTAAGCTTCTGGACATAGTGTGAATGAGTTGGGCGGTCATTTAAATGTCATACATACATAAATAAAATTCTTCTATTTCTACCTTTTAAAATATGAATAGAATAATTACTACCTTAGCAAATATAATTTTCCAGCAAACATAGTATATATGGCTATTCCCAAGCCATTATTTTAGCATGTTGTTCCTTTAATTTATGGCATCACGCCTGGCTTTCTGCAATGCAAAGACTTACCTATGTGATCTGTAGGCATCGCAACTCTTGTTGGTTCTAAAAGATTATCGGCCAAGACAAAAGCTCCTTCTTCTAATGTATCAAGTAACATCGTCGCAGCATGAGCTTGTTCAGAAGAATTCATATCTTTCCAAGATTCCAGAGCTTCAGCCCTAAGGAGGTTGTCCACGGTGTCAACGATTGCCTGCATTCATTAGAAAAATATTAGGCTCTATAGCCTTAGGCAGTAGGAGAAAGTTCCTAATACGATCAGATGGCAATTGCAATATTTAACTGCCAATGTGATTTACAGTGATTTAAAGACAAAAAAAGCTACTGCTTTGCTTCAGAACAAAGAGGATCAGCACAACATGCCTTGGAGCAAGTATGAAAAAGAACTTAACATACTGAAGAATGCAAAAAGGCAAATACTCGTGGCTTTAATTTGGAAACCGCGGTGTCAATCCAAAGTTTTAAGGGGCTTTGAAGCATGCATGAATCTGCAGGAGTTTTTCAAGTAATTGGGAAGTGAAGAATGTTAGATATTGACCTAATCCCATAAATGTAGCCATATGTGTATGAAACATATGACAGTCAGTCTGATATATAGCCAAGGTGTTGGATTATGACTGGGGACATTTGTGCTTAAATTCAGCTGGGTTGATTTTAAACCTATCGCCCTCATTTAATCCAACCTACTTCATAGGATTATTGTTTAAGAAAAACTTGAGAGAAAAATTGAGCTTCTGGTGGCTACAATCATGATATAAACTAACTGCCCAACCAAATAAACAAATCATCATAGAATAATATAAAATTAAATGTGTGGTAACGGATCCAAAATGACTGAACTCTGATGATCAAATCATGGTTTAAGAAACCAGAATAGGAATGATACTGAGGGAATAATATTCTCTCAGCTTCTATAGAATTCTAGTCAACTGCTATCTAGTAGCTTTGGCTATTGTTTAACAATGGCTTCAAATCTGTCTTGTTTGGAAAGCCCTGTCTATAGTCCTAGTTTGCATGTAATGGGAAATATGTTAGGATTAGGTTTTTTTTTAGTTTGTCTGTAACTCCTATGAAGAGCAGAATGAAGCAGCAGTAAATGTGGATCCCTGTTGCTAAATCCAGGATGTAAGCATTTTATACATTCCCATGGCAAAATAATAATAAATAAAATCACATCCACTGACAAGTCAATTGAAGGGAAACTCTTACATTAATGGCTAATGTAGTCCCACAACTGAGCAGGCTCCGCACTGCTGAGTGAGCCATCATGCTTATTTTGTCTCATTTACCTAGTTACATATATCATTAAGCGCACACATAATGTGGTTGATCAGTTTCAAAAATGATGGAAATGAGAGGAGGCTGCACTGCATGAACTAAAACAATGTCAGGTCCAGAATTTCGTGCTCTATGTCTGAATGGATAGGGAAAGCGGCATTAACTATTGTCTGGAGTAAAATTAATTAGCCTAATCCATTTTAATATCCTCTTTATGGTTGCATGGTGAGCCTCCCCAATGGCAGGTGGGAGATAGTTTTGACTGATATGAAAGGATTTTCTTCTTCTTTTCTCTAATGAGAAGCAGAAGAGTCAACTGCACACGCTGATACCACTTCAACCATTGCAGAGCGTGGAACAGAAATTGGTCTGTGGAGGCAGGTTTCATTAATCACTGAGAAATATGAATTGGAGCCTTTGATCTGAACTAGTGAATCCTCTGCCCAAGGAGTGAAAACTTGCCTTATTTGCTTAGCACTAGCTAGATTTTGATTAGTAATTTGGGGAGATTTTGTCATTATTATCCATTTGTGACCTGCTAAAACCATCCCAGTCAGAAATTGAGGTTGTGGTGTACTTAGGGCTCACTGGTGACACATGCTATGTTGATTATGTATGTCTATGTCTGTTTTAAGCCCTTTTGCCTGATTCTTCATTTTTAATGTCATCTGACTTGCTGTTTTTCTCCAGTGGTATGCAAATAGTCAGCTCTGTAACAACCTGTCAGAAGCTGGGAGTGGAGAAGGGGCAGAATAATCCCTAAGATCACAATGGTTATAAGCCTAAGCATTTTTGAGACCCTTTTGATTTCTGAGGAGTTAAGCGGGATATTAATTTTGTTCATAGGAATCAATGAGAATTATCGATGCCTCCCAATTCCACAGTCACTGTAGTTACAAATACGGTCACACTTTAGATTTGACCATGAAATGTATCTTTTAAAGTAAACTGCACTTTTTGCTTAGCTTTCCATTCCTCTTCCTTATTTTTTTGCCTCTTTTTAAAAGTCAGTTATAGACATGTTCATGCAGTTTTCCAGGTAACAGTTTTTTGGAAATGGTTTGCCATTGCCTTCTCTCTAGGACTGATTAAAAAGTAATTGTCACCCAACTGACACCTGTGCCTAAGACAGAACTAGAATAGAATAGAATAGGAATAGGAATAGGAATAGGAATAGGAATAGAATAGAATTCTTTATTGGCCAAGTGTGATTGGACACACAAGGAATTTGTCTTGGTGCAT
>JANHFM010002060.1:166989-182281 GCA_032468115.1 Grayia smithii
ATGGTTGGGGGTCACCACAACATGAGGAACTGTATTAAAGGGTCGCGGCATTAGGAAGGTTGAGAACCACTGGCTTACATGGACATCCCTTACAATTTCTCCTTTTTTAGAAAAAACATCAGTTATCTGGAAAAGAGCCTCTTGACTTGTGTAGGTTTCTCCCCTACTATGTCTTCAAAGTTAATCTCATTTTCTCAAGTGTGTGTGTGGGGGGGGCAAGAGAATAAAATAATTTGTTGCTTCCCAGTGCTGGTCAGAATACAGACATTTACTGGTAAACTTCTGAACAGTGATGGAGATTTGGAATCTATTTCTAGTTGATTTATTTTCTAAATCAAAATCTGTTAAGATGAGCTGTAGTCTCTAGAAGCTTTCTAAAAATATCTCTATTATAACCTGACAGGTTTGCTAGACAATTCAAATAACAACATCAAAGGAAAATATTGTTACTCATTTTAAAAATTATCAGGATTAGATTTCTAGGATTAGATTTTAAAATTTAAATTAAATGCTTATGTAGAAATAAGGGTTGTACCAAATTCCTCCAAAATACCATCTTGTGTAACTGATTTAATCTATTTTATTAACATTTTGGATTGGCAATCTAATTCTTTGGATTGGCAATCTAATTCTTTGGATTGGCAATCTAATTATATTTTTTCCTTGGTATTATTCATAGAGAATAATTATTATGTCTGATGTCTATAGCTATTCATTTTAACTTTAAAATGAGTCACAGGAAAAAAATATATGAAAATATAAAAAAATAACATTTCTGTAATAACATGAACACTTCAAAACTCTAACCAATGAATTAAATAATTTGTGGTAGGAGCTCTAGAGTATCAGCTCAATTTAATGCACCGCAATTAGATGCAGCTTCTATATTACTATGCTTGGAATGTAACATTGCTATGTTAATCTATTACACAGTATTTACATATATATTGACTTATTTTATAATTTGATATACTAACATGTTTATGGTTTACACTGTAAATTATAAGATAATAAATAGTATAATATGTAGAGTAAAAACCATGAAAATTAACAATTAACTAGAAAAAAAATTAGAAAAAGAATTTGCCACTCTCAATGGTTTTTTTTTAAAAGGTTCAGAAGCTAAATCCCAAAATGATTATTTCACTAGATATCAAGTTGAAAACAGGAAAATGCCCGAGAAAAAATATTAAGCAACATACTGTCTGCAGTGAGTGATAGCAACATTTGTTAGTTTGCTAATCCTGTCTTTCCATCTGGGAGGCTTACATGGGATCTCTCTCTTCATTTTATCCCAATAACATCAATCCTCTCAAGATAGATTGTAATTTGAACCCACTCTTGGTCCAAAACCCCAAACATTACAACACAATGACTTAACAAAAAATAAAACAGCTTGACTTTATATCCAGGTAACCAGGATCTGAATGTGTGGTTTTAAAGAGAAGATGTGTGGAGAAAAAGCCATTAAGTTGTGTTTATGGTTTGATACGCCTGTGGAGATATGAGTCCAGCAATCCTGATTTTAAAAGATATGATGAAATATTTTAAAACAGATAAACTCATGGGAAGCTTGTACAGATAGTCCTTGACTTACAATAGACCGTTCAAAGTTACAATGGCACTCACGAAAGAAGTGAGTTATGAATGTTTTCGCACTTATGACCGTTGAAGGCATCCCCATGACAACTGATGCATATTTCTGATGGTTGCAGTGTCCCGGGGTCATGTGATCATATTTTGTGACTTTCTGACAAGCTAAGTCAATAGGGAAAGCCACATTCACTTAGCAACCGTGTTACTAACTAACAACTGAAGTGATTCACTTCACAACTGTGGCAAGAAGGGTCGTAAAATGGGGCAAAACTCAGTTAACAAATGTCTGACTTAGGAACATAAATTTTTGGCTCAATTGTGGTCGTAAGTCGAGGACTACTTGTATTCAACTAGGAATCCTGCAGCTTTGCTTTTTGCACAGAGGCTTGGAAAACTTGAAAAGGAATTCATGAAACTGAACATTTCTCTCCCTGAATTATCATAATTCAGCGTGGGAAGCGGGATCAACCATGGTATTTCCTGCATGAAATTAAGAATACCATCTGATTTTCAGGAAAGGAAGTCTCATTAGATCCATCATAGCTTATAAAAAATGTATGAGAATTGTAAATAACCATTTCCCGGAAAGCTACAGAGAAGAAAAGGAAACAAGCAACCAATCATCAAAAGAAACAGCTAAAAAAAAAAAGGCATTTTAATTTACCATCCCAAAAGGTAGAATTAGCAAGTCCACCTGCACAGCAGAGTATTAACCTGCCTCTAGCTATGCAATATTAAAAGAATTATTAACCGGTGGAGCAATACAATTCAGAATTTTTGCTTTAAAATAAAAATACCTGTATCTGCATTGGTGTTCTCTCCATTTTTCCAAACAAAGAAAAGACAGGTCCCTGCCTGGAGGAATTTATAAACTGTGACAAGCATTCACTCCCTATGAACTCAGGCCTTCTGGAAACAACCGGATTTGACACTTTTCAGGTTTAATTTTTTTTTCTTTGACACTTATTTCCTAAAGGCTTATGCTTTTTTTAATAAAAAGATTTAAACCTCTTCTGTCCTTAGGCTATAACTTCTAAAAACACATATTCTTGAATGTAAATTGAATTTAACCACAAATGCAAACAAGGAGATGGGTAAGACATCTGTTTTTCAAAATACCTGAAAAGAATATTTCTTTCTTGTGGAGGTAAGGGAGAGGAACAAGAGAAAAGAAAAAGGTAAGGAACTTTTAATTCTATTAGAATGTGGACAAGAATTTTACTACCCCCCCCCAAAAAAAAAAATCATACATTTTTTAACATTCTTATAATGGTCAAAACTAAAAGCATCCATATCCATCTATTCTGCAAATGTTTAAGAAAGCCAAGAGTTGATTGTGCATCTTACTTGTTTCATTCCAAGTTTAGTGAGGATATTATATACAACATAAAATCACACATGGTTTTTTCCCCCTCTGGTTGTAAATCGCTCTTAAAGTTCCTAAGGTGCCTAATATTACACACATTCAGTGCCTGTTGTAGCTGTCTGATCTCATACAATCACCTGTAAGATTAATGCAGGCATGGCTTCAATTTATGCTTAGGTTTTTCTTTCTACCTGTCTTCTTTAACATTCTATATAGTTTTATATAGAATAAAATGCACACGTCTGTCTGTCTTACCTATCCATTGCCTTATTTCTAGCTGAGTACTCTCAAGTACTAACTCTTTTTGAAAGTCATGGTTTTCTGATTCTCATTTTCCATCGCCAACACACACACACACACACACACACACACACACACACACAAAAACCCATGTGAAGTGCCACGTATCATTGCTAGTCTGATAGAGTACCGCCTGTGCAATCTTGCTGAACTTTCTATTCAGCCTACCTGTTGAAGAAGAAGAAAAGAAAAAAAAAAGAAAGGAAGAAAGCGGACTCCTCAAACCTGTCTATCTTCCCTGTAAGTACTTGCCTGGCATCTTGTGAAATCTCTGTAATTTTCTTTTGATTACAATGCAGCCAGACTCCCAATGCTTTTCTCAATTAATGTTGTCAAAAGCATCACAAATGCTTGGGAAAGTGTCAAGAAGCCACTACTGCTTCAGATCTTGGGGCGCTATGGAAAGAATCTGGGGGAGGTTTCCCTTATTACTGATATTCTAGACACCATGTGTTTAATTAAGTCGTTTCTCCATGACAGAAATCTGTATCAACAATAGTGCAATTAATACTCTCACAGATCCTCTTACTTCTGACAGCTTCTAACTCATTTAAGCTACCCTTGTGCCCTACAGCTTAACATCACTAAAAGGGATCACGATGACTCTTTTTTTTTTTTTTTTTGAGTCCAGCTAGGAGGTTAAAATCACAAGAGCATATAATTTCATGCGGCACTCTATGTGCAGCTGTTCATTTGTAAAGACAGATACCACTGCCATCCGTGTCGCTATTTAAAAAATGAGTTCTGAAATACATCTGCTCTGTCTGGAAAAAAAAGAAAGAAAGAAAACTCCGATCTCCACAATTTTAATACTCGTGCTACCTGTGCTGTAGAATTATTTAGGTTTAAACACTGAATCGAAATGCCTAGAATGATTAAAAAGGCCCTGTGGAAAAGTCAGATTCCTACTCTTGTTCACCATGCACAATCTGAACGGAGGATAACTACACTTCCTTCCCTAAAGGTGGCACCACAAGCATCCAAAAAGATTTGGCCAAATAGACACTAAGAAAGGTTTGCGGAAGAAAATGAATTTGGCAGAAAGTAGCAATTAGCGTTATCTACAGTTTTAAGGTATCAGTCAATTCAGCCAATCTGAGTGTACCTGGTAGCCATACTAGTGAAAAGGGTGTTTGTTTGTTTTTTTGCATTTGGGATAACTGCATAGAAATTTGGTAACTGTTTCTATGATGCTCAACTGCTTTAAACTTATGCAGAATGTTGGAATTAAAAGTAAAGCCATTTTGATTACAGGATTCCCATCTGCATTCTGAAACACGGTGAGTAATTGCATACTATAGCTCTGCTGTTTATGGAGGAAGAGAGAGAGAAGTTTCTCATGTTGAAACAAAAGATGTAACTACAGTAACTCATGCAAATCATTTGGAGGAATATTGTATCATCTCATACTGCTGATATGGTCTAATCATTTTGCTATTTCTCTTGTTATACAGCCTAGTTTCATGCCTCTGAAAGTGCTAGAAATCACTTTAAATGCATAAATATCAACAAGAGATCGGCCCCGGGAGTAAATTAGAAAAAAAGATCTCAAAGGGAATAAACCTAAACCATACTTAGGATAGAAATAAGCCCTATAATACTGTGGGACTTTATTCATGAAAAATATGAAAAGATACTACTAATCCTGTTTTTAATCTTGGATTTTTAAATTCTAGGAAGTGTATCAAAGTATCAGCCTGTAAAATTGGAATATGGTTTTCCTGTTATACAACAGAAGAAAAATAATATATTCTCTCCAAAATAATATATTATATAAAATAATATTTAAAAAATCAAACATAAGTGGTGATGCAATGGTTAAAATGCAGTATTGCAGGCTAATTCTGCTGACTGCCAGCAGTTCGATCCTGATCAGCTCAAGGTTGACTTAGGTCTTCCATCCTTCCGAGGTTGGTGAATTGAGGACCCAGATT
The DNA here is from genome assembly GCA_032468115.1 of Grayia smithii. Classification (NCBI taxonomy): domain Eukaryota; kingdom Metazoa; phylum Chordata; class Lepidosauria; order Squamata; family Grayiidae; genus Grayia; species Grayia smithii. The sequence goes on from JANHFM010002060.1 coordinate 172,186, forward strand.
GCTGGGGGCAATATGCTAATTCTGTAAACTGCTTAAAGAGGGCTGTAAAGCACTGTGAAGTGGTATATAAGTCTAAGTGAAATTGCTATTGCTATAATTGTTTAATATGTTCTTCGGTTTTAGATACAAAGGAAATGAGATCTTCTCAATGTACTACTTTTCTAAAGAGGTGCTCAAAAGCAACGTAGGCCAGTATATCAAAGCAAAATAGGAATAACATCTATAGCAGTAGGAATAGTAATATCTACTCCTGCCACACTGTGAATGAGAAGATCTGGGTTCTGCTTCCTTTTTCCCCCCGTTTACTTCATTGGGTAGCTTTGAGTCAACCTAACCTAATTCACAAGCTGAAGCTCTTAAGATTCACTGGGAGAAGGGGAGAATACCACATAGGCCATTAGAGGAACTGTGAAAAAGCAATATAATAAAAGGAATTAAAACTAAATCCCTGATTTAGTTTAAGTTTGTGCTTTATTGCCTGGGTCAAGGGCTATGCTAGTTTTCTGAATGGTATGCAAGGGGCTGAACTTCAAAACTGAATGAACTCTGAGAAATACCTTAAAGTCTTAAAGAATTAATTTGTCCACAATCCTTGATATTCCATGAAGTTAATTTTGCATGGGGCCTGAAAGAGATTTTAAGCTATGGTTTTAATGCTGCAGGAATAGAAAACTAAACATTTTTTGGAACCCTTCTATAAATAATTCTGGCACTGCTACAGATATTGCAATATAATGTAGAGAAGTAACACGAGGAATATCTCTTCTTAGGGGCAAACATTGACATGGATGAGGTTAAGTATGATATTTAGCTATGGGGGGGACTAAGAGTAAGTGAGATAAATAATTCTATTTGGTGAAAAGAGGGCAAATGCTGCATTTGAACCATTTTGAAGAAGGAAGTTGTGGTACAGACAGGTACTGACAGGCTACAAGATGAAAGACGAGGTTTGTTGAGTCTCTGAACATATCATTACTGCACACATCACAAGTAAAGCGATTGCTGAATTCCCTATAATGGTCTTAAATTAGATATTCTACAAGAATAGTCCTTGGCTTCTATAGTGGACATTCTGACCCTTTGACATCATTAAATGTTTGATATTAGGACAATTTCTTTTCCAAAAGCAGAGAAGGCTAGAAACAGTTGCTTATATCTGCTTTAATCCTGAACAATATGTGTGAACTGTAATAGTTATTTTTTTTTAAAAAAAAAGTTTAACTAATGTTCTTTGTCCCTGAATTCTTGAAAAGAAAATGGATGTCAAAGAATGAAATGCACTTGTTTACTTCATTGGATCAGACCCAGATTTAATCATATTTAGAACAGGCTCACTGAAATCCATTTGTCCTATTAACTTTAATGGATTTAATGAAAGTAACACTAAATTTGGGTGGAATCCAGTATTTTTTTTTAAATAAATCTCCTGCAACACTTCCAAGCTCATTTGAATTGAGTGGATTAATTTATATATGTTATGCTTTTTAAAAAACAACTATAAACTACGATTTTTCTGTGCTTACCCACATCAACTGGCTGCTGCATATTTATTGTGAAAATACAAGAGATTATTCCTACAAACCGGAGACAATGAAATAAAGCATGGGATTATACAAAGCTCTTATTTGAAAAAATATGTTTGCATGAGTATTTCTTTATTATATTTATTATTTTTAGAAATTGTAGAGTACAGTAAACCTGTAACCCTTGGTTTAGCAGATTTTGATTTAAGGCATAAAACCTACTGGATACAAGTTTGCCCAAATTTGTCACATGGATGGATACTGTCCACTGTTCAGTTCAAATAATTTTTGCTGATGTTCTGCAAAATGTGCATTCATTCTTTTAGCAAAGTAGTTTTTTGTATACAGGTAGCCTTCAACTTACGACCACAATTCAGCCCAAAGTGTCTGTTGCTGAGAAATTCGTTAAGTGAGTTTTGCCACACTTTACGACTTTTCTTGCTAAGTGAATCACTGCAGTTGTTAAATTAATAACATGATTCTTAAGTGAATCTGGCTTCCCCACTGAATTTCCTGGTGACTGCAACAATCATAAATATGAGTCGGTTGCCAAGCATCTGAATTTTTGATCATGTGACCATGGGCAGTGCTGCAATGGTCGTAAGTGTGAAAATGGTCATAAGTCACTTTTTTCAGTGCCATTGTAACTTCAAACAGTCACTAAATAAAGTACTGTTAAGTTGAAGACTACCTGTATATATGCATTTGGGGCTATAAAAAATATCAAATGTAATGCTAGTCATTTAAATAGAAGATTTATTATAATGCTTTAAAGAAATTAGCATGAAAAGTATCCTAAATGAAATGCTTTAAAGATATACTGGTAAGATAGAAACTATCTCTCTCTCTCTCTCTCTCTCTGTGTGTGTGTGTGGGGGGGGTATATGTGTGTGTGTGTGTAGTATGTTTCTCTCTGTATGTGTATTGTACATGTATGTGTATATATGAATGTATATGTGTGTGTGTGTATCTATGTATGTATGTATATCTATATGGTATGCATGCCATATAGAAATGATATAGAGTTTTCTGCCTAAGCAGGGGGTTGGACTACAAGTCTTCCAAGGTCCCTTCCAACTTTGTTAGTCTATTCTATATCTATATCTATATCTATCTATATCTATATCATAGATAGATAGATAGATAGATAGATAGATAGATAGATAGATAGATAGATAGATAGATAGATATGAGTTTTACTTCATTAGCTTAAAAAAGCTCAGCAGAGTAGCCTTTAAACATTTTCCTCTATGTTCAATAAAATACTGATTGAATGGGTAACTTGTCAAATTCTTAGCACCACCTCTAATAAAATTAAGCTCAAGTCTAATCCAATTATTCTCCTCTTTTGTTTCCCAACTGATGGCACTGATCTAACTACTCAGGATGAGCTGTTTTCTCTTCAGAAATGGAGATACACACTATCCATAGTTGCATTTGCACACATCTATAGTATTTTTATACTTTAGTATATAAACCTATCTTACTTTATTGCACTTATGATCCTATAGTTCTTTTACATTTACAGTACGCCAAGCAACCAGTTCTATATAACAGAAGTGATAAAAGTTCATCAACAGTTGAAGAGGAACATCTAATAAAATATATAAAGTAAAATGAAAACAAAAAAACAGCAAAGTCTAGAAGTATTTCTGTGCTTAACATATATTTTAAAATGAGTGGATTTCAGCAGCCTGTAACAAAATGTTTTTATTGTGTTCCCTTGCCAATTATTTATCTAAACAACATTCTCAGTGTTTAATATCTGAACCATAGTATATTGGAGACATTTCTTTACTGATGAAGCTTCCTAAATGTCTGCTCTCTGGCAGTTTATATAATGATACTATCTTTTAGGTTCCTATACATATTTGGTTCTGCATTTGCCACATAATTGGAAATCTGAGAATGCAGTAACTTGCAACAAAAATATTACATCACATTCCTTGGAGCTCAAAATGGAAACTGAAATGAAAACCTTCACAATGTTTGTGCTAAAACAAAGCAGTCTCTATGAGCTGCTTTACCATCATATACTTTTCTAATACTGGCACAAAATAATTAACTTTTTTATATATTTCATTCCGATGTGAGAGGAAAGCACCAATGCTAGCATATTTCTCATTACAAATAGATGGGATATTACAAATAGTGCATTTAGTATTAAAAAACTGTCCTTATTTTGGCATGGCATAGGTAAAATTCACAGCAAAACTGTCCTCTTGTTTTTGTTTTGTCTTGGCAAAACAGCAGCATTCATTCTAATTTCAAATGCATTCGATTCTCATTTTATTAAGCAGTTTATTTATGTATTTATAAGCTACTTATTTATTTAATTTAATTGAAATGGTTAAAAAGAGAATTCCTACCTTGGGCAGGATCAGGTGGACCAAATTCAAGAGAATATCGTAGGATGAAATTGTTGTTCCACACATACAGTTGATTGTCTCTTGGATTGTAATCCACAGCAGCAATATAATGATACATGTTGGGGAAAGGAATGTCTACATATTCTGCTCGGCTTAACCTGGTGTTGTAAATATAGTCGATTGCATTTTTACCAGTTTCACTTTCATTGTCTTGGTAAACTGATCGCACAACGTAAAGCACCCCGCATATCATAAAAGCATTAGAGGCTGCCCGTTTGTCGTAGGTTGTTTCCCATGTTGCTTCAAAACGCAGAGTATATGGATTGAGTTGGCTAATGACTATCATTCCATTGTTTTGTTCTGTAGCATAAATTACCCATAAGCCATTTTCATCCACTGCCAGATCAATATCAGTCTTTCCCCCCCATCTGTAGGGGGATGTGTCATGGTAGTTGGCGGAATTTATAATAGCTTCTCCACTCTTAATTCTAGTCCTTAAGTCAAATTTGACAATGTTTCGGGTTCTTTCCTTATTAAAAAAGACCGCACCATCATACACCACAAATCCAGTACCATCCACTCGATTCGGAAGCTTATATGTTGTCTGTTGGCGTCCATTTTGGAAGTCCTCTAAAGATGCGTATTCTATCAAAGTATCAGTGCGATATGGAGTCCATGGCATGAAGTATATCTTATCTGCAGCCTGAAGAGGATCTTTGCACCACGCACCTGCCTTCTGTTCAGCTTCATATAAATTTGGGGAATCCACCACAGCTTTCAACGTCCCAGGGCAAACAAAAACTGGTAGTCACAGAAAGAAGCAAGACAAGACCAATTAAAAAAAATAAAATAAAATTCACAATATCCATAAAGTCTAGGCAAGCACACTATATCTGAATAACTTTAAAGAAAAAAAAAACCCTTTAACTAACAACAATGCCTTATAGTTCATATGTAATTAATACATGTATTAACCTTTGTCATCATGGTTCTTAAAAGTTACACCTGCAGTCTTTTCTCAGACAACAAACCAAGGTTCTATGGCATATTACTAAATCTGGGAAAAAAAATAGAACTACCCTTGCATAAAAGCATTTATTCTCCCGAATGTCTAATTGATGTAGAGCAGTTCAACTGGTCGGTAGATGATTTTAATTCTTAACATTTTCAAGAAACATTCAGAAACCCTCAGACTGAAAATAAAGCTGCTTTCGACATAAAAGGGGGAAAAATTAAAATTAAAACATCAGATCCGTAGACCTTCATCAAGAGCAACAGAAATAAAGAGCAACCAAAGCAATGGATGGAAGAGACCAGGAACCCTGCAATTATGGCATGCTATGGAGAGGGTTCTGGAAAGCCAAGCAAGATGACATTTTTATTAACAAATAGTCGTCATGGGTGAGAGAAAGACAGGGAAAGAGAAAGAGAGGGAGGAAGAAAGTCTTCATCTCAGAGCAGGTGCCATCAGATTCTAAATCCCACCACCTGCTTTTAAATAGCCGAGTCAGTTTAGCAGCCAAGTCAGTTTATTGCAAAATTGCAAAATCAACTTCTTTTAAGGAAGGGTACTTATGAAATCCTGCTGATTATTACAATCTCGGAGTGTTGTGGGGAAGGGGAAAGGGAGGAGGTCAACATCCATAAGGCACATAACAAGGAGCTGAGGGGTTTGGACTATATATGTTATTTACCTTTTTGCTCCACTTCTATTTCAAGCATCGGAAGAAAAATGAAAAACAAAAGTGCAAGGGAAAAAAAAAGAAGATTAACACAAATTGACTATTAGACGAAGATTAAATTAGTCAACAGATGTTAAACACAGGGAGAATAAGAACTGCACAACATTGGATAGAGAGAAACAGACAACAGGAAAACCTAGCTGGAGAAAGATTCTACAGTTACATAAATGAACATGGATCAATCATTTTAGTAGGTTAAAGAGGCAGTACAGAAAATGCTGGGATGTAGTTTCACTTAGTCAACCTGAATAAATAATGAAAGACTTGACTAATGCATGATATACATAGCCTTCTGTTACCCAAGCAGCCTTAACAAGTGCACGTAAAAAGGCCTTCTATTAATATGCTATCATATGCATGTGTTTTATATATTGTATTTTAGTATAAAGAAACATCTTGGTTAAAGGAAAGGCTAAATGGATTTGCATAGACAGATCTCTTTTGGGATCCCAATCTTATTCTTCTGCCAGAAAGAACTGTTACTGAAACTGCAAGATGTACTAATAAAATTGGATTAGCATTTATGTTTAAAATATTTAATTCAGACCAGCCTCTTGCAAAGTTTCTTTGAGGCTGCGAAATCCAAATCTTGAACAAGAAGTAAACCTAATATATTTGGGCACTGTTAGAGTTTTCAACTGGTTTGCTTTTTATGTAAATTACCAATTCATGGTGAGTTTAGTCTGCCATTTTTCCAAATACAGATGTTTCTTTAATTTATTTTTAAAAAGGTACATTTTTTGGTGGTATTTAGCTTCACTGGACTTTTCATTTAAGGGCGAAGTGGACAAAAATGCAAATAAAATTGGGCATGCATGTAAGTAATTACAACATAGAAGAATATCTCTTAAGAATAACAGGCAGTGGATTGAGCTATGGCGTAGAATTACTGAACAAACCACAATTGGCTGAGATTTATTCAGCACCCTAAACCAAAAGCAAACAAACCACAGAACAGCTTAACATGATGTATGTACCCACTCAATATATCATTAGTCTCAGTCTATGCTGTGCTGAATCAATGGATTTATAGGAGCTTTTCCTTTAAATCAAAGATTTCCAAATTTTAGAATTTTCAGAAAATAAAAGAAAATAAAAGATCTACAAAATTGAATGTGACCACTTATTTTGGCTATGAATTTTTCTACAGTCAATCATTCCAGCCTGTAGGGTGGGTTACCTATTGATCATATGTCAAAGCTTATTCAATGATGACAATGACGTCCAGCAGTTCAGCCTAAAATAATACAAATGAAGAGCCAAGGGTGCATACAAAACAAATAATTTGGGCACGTAGATGGCATTGTGGGAAACATGTTTTCATTTTAGAAGTATTGAAAACGAAGTTAAACTCTGCAAAGGTAGAGACACAGTCCTCAATGCTCATGTATTATAATTCAGAGCTATGGACTTTTTGCTTTGCTTTAAAATGCAGCTGTTTTCTAGATCACACAGTTCAGTTTTAGAAAAGTCTTTAAGCAGGCTGACCTTTCCCATTCTGCCACGTAGGAGATAAGATTATCATTTTTACTATTTGAACTCTCTCTCTTTTTTGGCTGTTACCAATTATAGAAAAACAATCTTCAGAGAGATACCCAAAGTCTTTTCTCCTTCAGAAAATCCTGGCAGCAAACCTTAAGATAAAACATTTACAATTTTTGCTCTTGACAAATTCCGTAAGTAAGAGTGGAACATCTTGGGAAGGTTAGATTATACTTTTTTCCATGGAACATGCTTTCCCCTTTCATCATGATGAGAGACCAAAGATGATACCTTCTTCATGTTAGCTGTATTGCTGGTTGAAAACACCACGGTTAAAGAAGTAGAGGTTCAAGAGGACAAAGGAGTAAAAAAGGTCATTTGTTTTGGAGAATGGATGGATTATTACCAGCTATCCCATAGCCAAGAAATGTGATACAATGAAAATTTATTTACCTCCCCCCTTTCCCTCCCCCACACACACAGGGAGGGAAGAAGGGAGGGAGAGGGAGAGGGAAGGAGAGGGAGGGAGGGAGAGAGAGAGAGAGGGAGGGAGAGGGAGAGAGAGAGAGAGGGAGAGAGAGAGAGAGAGAGAGAGAGAGAATGAATTACCAACCCAATAATACTTTCACAGATGACTTTTAAGTACTAAAAATGGAAAAACTTACTACCTTGATTCCATTAGTTCACCTCATCTTTCGATTTGCTACAGTGGTTTAATGTAAATTATGTAGCTTACCCTCGTTTCATTTCCCACTGCTTAGAAATGGGAATGTTGACATTTCAACTTTAGAAATAATAACCCTTTTCATCTGCTCCATCAATATCTTATCCCACTACCTACTAAAACATCAGGGTGGTTTACATTCAAAAATTAAATGAATATTAGAAATGTTTTAAAGGCCAAGGTTAGAAATATTCTGGGCTGAAATGTTCCTCACATACATAATATGTTTTCTATAATTCAAATGGAAAGAAGATGACAGAGGAAAGAAAAGAATAAAGAAAGGTAAGATTTTTTTGTTGTTGTTGTTGTGCAGAAAAAGTCATCAATAATCCCAGGAGGGGGGAAAAAGGAAAAGGTAAGGTCCACATTAAAATTTGAACAATTTTGTGTTTATAATTGCACTTTCCTCTTACTGAAACAATATGGAATTGTTCCTGGATATCAAAATATATATGCTTAAATATTGTTTGTGCCTTATTCCATGTGACTATTACGCAATTATCTGTTTCTCTCACATCTTATAAGGTTTTGCTTATAAAACCCTTATAAGCAAAGTTACACATTTAAATGATCTCATTTTGGTATTTTATGCTATGGAATAGGTCTCTGGAGACACACGCCTGAATTAAATCCTCTGTCTAAAATATACTGAATAAGTAAACAGTCTAGATAGAAGAAGTAAACAAGAATGTTTTTATTTAGGTAAATTTAGGAATTTTGCATCAGATTAACCCAAAACAGGACAAAGTGTTATCATCAGAATATGTACCAAATTACTGTTTATTATCCTGTTTTTTAATAAGTGGGATAATAAAACAAACTACCTGTCTAATATAATTAATTAATCCAAGACAGGGATATATCGAGAATTCATCTTCAGATAAACAGTCAATATAACTATGTTTTGACAAACAGAATTCCATAAATCTCCTTCCCCGGTAGGACTTTTTCATTTGTTTAAATAAATAATGCTGATTTGTGTCCACATACACTTACTTGCATGCATAGCTCTTTTCTTATTGAAACTAATGGGAAAATGTACGTATTTATCAGAATACATGCAAGACTTCGAGTGAAATGAATAAGCAACTTGCTGCAAAATAAATACTGGCTATAAAATTGCTTTATTTACTTTTGCTTTGGTTGAAAATCATTCACCTTGAAAAATGTTGGTCATGGCATTCTTAATGCAGCATGCCTCAATGCCAAGGAAATTTATTACATATTTCATACTAAATTTATTTTAAACACACTGGCATTGTCCAAAAAAACATTTCCATGACAGTAATTATTTGGAACCGTCACATTTCTCTTTAATAAGGATATAGTCTACCACATGAATCTTATGCACTCGATTCAATCGTTAAATGTAAAATACACAGTTAAATTACTTCTATTAATTTTAATGATACTCAAATACAGTTTTACCTGGCCAGGGTCCATTTTTACTAGTTCTGAACAATCTAAATCAATTTACTATCCCAGGAAATAGAATATAACCAAGTAAATAGAACAAAAATAGTTTAAAAAGAGGTTTGTAATCCATCACTTCCTGATGTTTGTGGATGTGAGCATATTCTATATTAAAAGAAACAACAGTTTACCTGCTCAGAATACTAAAACAAGGGCATAAAGTCAACAAACAAATAAATATTAGTGTCATGTATACAGTGGGCACAATGAGTACAGCTGTACATTTTTGGGGACAAGATGGTAAACTAATAAAACTGCAAGGTCCAATAGTACAGCTAGAAAATAAAATATCTCTGAATGTTTTCCACAGAATTCCCGGATACAAACAAGGCTTAAAATAAAACATCATGCACAGATATATGAAGTGGTGTCTCTGTTATGCTTTTTGAATCCTAAAAGAACTGACTTAGGTTATTTGGAGTATCAACGTATGCTGCACAATTCAGAGAAATGTCAAGTGGGCTTCTCTCCATTGCTCTGTAATTTAATCAATAAACATCCTGATTTCAAGTTTGCATTTTAGGTCTACTTTAAAATTGTGATTGTAACAGTATTTCTCTTGGAAATGTGCAATTTTGAAGGGAGGCACAGAAGATGAATTGTTGGTAGGAGAAAGTATTTTTTGAAAATAAAGAAAAGGAAAATTTTCATTAAATGTATGTATTTTAGATGGCTAAAACTGAGAAGCAGAACACATACTGGTGGTGCACTTAGCTAGTGCACTGCTAAGTGGTTCCACTTAGCTCCATCTGCCTGCAATTAGTGCAAGTTCAAATCTCACCA
>JANHFM010002060.1:182381-194336 GCA_032468115.1 Grayia smithii
GCAATAAGCTGACTTTGTAAAAATGCCGCTTGAGGGGGGCAAAAGCCCTAATAAGCAGGCATATACACGGAATGAAGACTATTGCTAAGCACATTGATTTGTGCTTAAGAAATTATAAGCCCCCGAGTCTCCGGAGAAGGGCGGCATATAAATTGAAATAATAATAACAATAATAATAATAATAATATAATTTACCACATAAACTGATGAATAGATGGTGTTCGTTTAATTAATAGATTAATGAGTACCTGGAGTTCAACTGTGATAATGTACTGTTATCTGAACATTAATAGTAGTGTATGAACACTGGAATACATTATTCTTATACTAAACATCTGCCTTGCCACAGGGCCTTCTATTTCTCTTTGTGGTTAAACTAAGTTTGCCAGTGCTTTAGTTTTGATTTAATTTTTAAAATAAGGGTCACAACGGAGCCCTGTGCAATGTGCTGCCCTGCTGTTCTAGGAAAGAAATTCCAAGGTAAGCAGAGGAACTAAGAAAATATACAGTTATAGTAAGAAACAGAAAGTAGAACCTCTTAAGCAGGGATGGGTTCTACTTACCTTTACTACTGTTTCTGATGATGCATGCGCTTTGTGTGTGATCGGAGAGTGCGCATGAACGAAGCGAGCACGCGTGCCAAACGCGCACTCTGCGCATGTGCAGTAACTTTTTTTGGGAAAAAAACTCAAAAAGTGTTCTGCGCATGCGTGGAGCACGCATTCAGCAGAGAAACGTAAGTACGGATGCGCGGGTGGGCCCAGCTCCCGGTCGTGGAGAACCGGTTTGATGACGTCACAGCGTCACCGCTACCGGATTGCGCGAACTGGCCCGAACCGGGGGCAACCCACCACTGCTCTTAAGGAAGGTTTATCCCATTATCCTATTTAGGAATAAATGTCATTGTATTCAAGTATTATGCTGGCTTACGGTTACATATTTGATGGATCTTTTTGGAAAATATTTTATGCCAGGATTTTTCATAATCTATTCCATGGAATCCTAGGGTCTTCTGAGAACTTTATGGGTTCCATCAGAGACTGGGGGTGGGAGTGGAGTTCACTGGAATTGAGCACATTTTCCAGGTAGAGTTTAGTTTTTGATCTGCTCTATTCCCTGCATGCCACAAAACTTGTGGCAACTAGAAATCTGAGATAGCAGGGCCAATGGCTGCCATATATGATGATGCTTCTCCTCTTTCTTGTGCATGCAATAATATGTGCCTAGAGGAAAGGTTCCAAAATGAAGAGACCAAATAATCACATTAAAAATGTTATGACTTCTTAAAGTTCTGCTGTTTGTTTGTTTTTTACTACAATGATACTTTCAATTGAATGCTGTCCACAACTATATAATTAGTTATTGTTTTCATATATTCCAGGGTTAACATTAGGATTAACCCTGGTATACATGAGAACAACTTGGTTCATTCTTAAAGAACTTTGGATTTTTGATCATTTGGCCTTTTCAGCAATAATTTTGTAAAAAGAAAAATTGTAATGCAGTAGGAGTCCCAAATCTAATTCATCTCTTTTGGATCTCTTAGCTGTGACAAGAAATTGAAATGCTCAAAGTAATAGAGTACAATCTTAGCATGAAACAGTCATCCATCAATGGCCAAGTGAGGTCAACAATAACAAAAGTCAGGCTGCAATGAAAAACTGCAGTCACATCCTTCCATGTTTTTAATAATAATAAAAAAATGATAGTGCTTTATGTTGTAGCTGCATTGGTAGTAAATTAGTTCAGAAGGCAATATGCTCTGTCTGATAGGGTTGGGTTCCTCTCTCCATGGTCTTGAACCTGAAACATACGTTGGATTATAAGTGCATTAACTATGAAACACCATGCAGCACAGTGCTTTAGTGCAAGTAAACGGGATGCACAACATTACGTGCAATAAGCAGTTTTATAACAATTGTAACACAAGTGTACATGATATCCCAGATACTGGTGGTTGCTGTGAATGACCAATGCAAAGCCTCCAACACCTTCAAAATGTATACCCTAAAGGCTTACAATCCCAATGCAAACAGAATGTAAAAAGCAGAAAAAGGAAGAATTTGGGCATTGCAGAAAGAAGAAAGCTAAAATTTGAAAGTAGGTTGCTATGGAAAAGAGCAGTGATTCGAACAAGCAAATGAAGCTCCTGGGAAGATTTTGAATACGTCACGGAAATATGGATAATTTCAGAGAACAGAAATGTGTACCTTATTTTGGCATTACTGCACACATAGTATGTACATGTATGAATAAAATGTCTTTTGTAATGTCATAGTGATAGTACAGAAAAAAACTAGCCATATTACTTGCACCTTAAATTAAATTGTTTGAATAATTTTCTCTGCCCATTATAAATAGTGGGCAAGGCAATATAACTGTAATTACTATGAATACAGAGAGGTGGTTTTGAAGGAGAGATTTCTATACATTGAGTAGGAAGATCCTATTGGCTGAAGTGTAAGGGCAATGATACCAAAATTAGGTATTCAACATAAGCAGCATTAAGTATACTTTAGCTGCAGTTAAGAGTTATTAACATTAACATCGTTCCATTGGCCTCATTATTTTTTTAAATCTGCAAGTTGAAATAAGCTGGTGCTAGATCAGTCACAAGAAAGGTTGCAGCTCTGCACCCAGTTATGAATCAATTATTGGGCTACATAATTAATTTTATTTTAGCATAGGCTACAAACTTATTTCTACACTTTAAATGCAGTATAAATTAAGTGAAGCACCAGCATGCTCGCCTGAGATTTAAAAAAATAACATGTAATTTTTTTAAAAAAAGTAAATATTCATCCAAAAATCAATTCCAAATAGATTTATTCAAAATTAAACTCTAAATTTGGTCCATCAGTTAGAAAAAAATTCTATCCACATTAGTCCTGCATAGAAAAACTTAGGAAAATATGTAATAGATGACCACCGAACAGTATTTTGCAATGCCATTCAGAGTTTTCTTCAGTTAACTGCAAAAGAAATCATTTTTTTATATTAAAAAAAACTTGACTGGCAGGAATGCATCCACATTTGTCCTAAGTGCCCAGCAAATGATCTGAAAATAATATTTATGTATATTTAAACACTTCCTCCTGCTACAGGAAATGATCCCAAGAAATATAAGAACCTTGATATTTGAAGGGTGTCATAGCCTCTTTCTGATAACTTAAAATAGTAATTTCAAGGTAAGGGGATGTTATAATCAAAATTATATTTTTCTTAATAGGAAAAAATGCATTACTCCCAACATGCTACAAGGAAAATGATATAATGAACCACCAATAATAAGACACTGGGAAAACAGATATTAAAGTTCAGCATATGCAGTGCATTTCAAATCTACTGATGGTACAGAAAAATAAAACCACAACAAGCATCTTTTTTGCAATGACACAATGGTAGAAATACACAGCAAGAATGGGAAAAAAATATGAACTGTGTTTGGCCTTTAATTGCTTCTTAGTAAAGTTCACAGAAGAATTAAATACTAAGTATTGCCAGTGCAAATTATATTACAGTATTTTTTAATGATGTAATTAGGAAAATTAGTATAAAGTATGGATGAAGTCTTGATTGTTAACCTGGTTCGTGTTTTTAACACAAGAATAGCACCAATCCAAAATTGTCTCAACCTATGGAATATGTACCTATAGGCAGTTTTTTTTTTCTAATAGAAAAGATGACACCAAGTTTGAATTTATTTTTAACAACGGAATTCTAAAAAAAGTGTGCAACTTTTTGTGAATCAAGTGAAAAATGAATCTAGTAATGTAAGATTTGTGACCAGCTGTTGCTATGGGAGGAGGACCTCTGTGAAAAGATTAGATATTCAGACATGCAGTCGTAAATTGTACATTTAAATAAACCCCTAACAAATTCAAGTGTCACAGCCTCAACATGGTACATTAATGATGACAATTTTCTGCAAATTTGAGTGCATACTGTCAATGTGTAGTTATGTACAGATTCAAAATAAGAAAATAGTAAATATGGCAGATACAAAGGTTTTGGACATCTTTTCAGTCGGTATTTTGTAATACAGGTAGACTTATGACCATTTGTTTAACAGCTGTTCAAAATTAGAAAGGTGCTGAAAAAAGGGATTTATGACCAGTCTTCACATATTGATGGTCACCTGATCAAAATTTGAGCATTTGATTACAATATTTATGATGGCTGCAGCGCCTTGGGGTCATCTGATCATCATTTGTGACTTTTCCAGGGTGCTTCAAAGAAGCAATGCCAATGTGGGGTGGTAGTGAGAAAGAGTCAGATTTACTTAAAGATTGCATGATTAATTAAACACCATATAATTCACTTAATGACCTGCAGCAAAAAGGACATATCAGGTGTGACTCAGTTAAGGGCTGCGTGACTTAGCAACAGAAGATCTGATCTTGATTGTGATCTTAAAGTTGAATTTATTGACTGCCTTTTTAATGACCATAACAGCTGTGGTGGTGCAGTGGTTAGAATGCAGTATTGCAGGCTACTTCTGCTGATTGCTGGCTGCCTGCAATTTGTCAGTTCAAATCTCACCAGACTCAAGGTTGACTCAGCCTTCCATCTTTCCGAGATCAGTAAAATGAGAACCCAGGCTGTTGTGGGTAATAGGCTGATTCTGTAAACCGCTTAGAGAGGGCTGTAAAGCACTATGAAGCGGTATATAAGTTCTATTGCTATTTCAAAATTGCAACAGTGTAAAAGAAATAGCTGTGCAACCAATTATTTCATTTATGACCACAGCAGCACCCTGCAGTCCACCTGATTGCCATTCAGATTCTTTGTAAACACTGCATGTTTGTGACTGTGGCAGAGTCCCACAGTCACATGATCATCATTTGTGTAGTCTGTAGCTGGCTTGCAACAAGCAGAATAAATAAAGAATGCAGACATAAAATCATAAGTTGCAGTTACACAATGCTTCCCTTAATGACCATGATGATTTACTTCATGACCAAATGGGAAGTAAGGTCATAAGACTGTTATAGCCATGTGATTTTTTTTTGGTTTAAAAAACAAAAATGCCAGCCCAATTGTGGTTTCCAAGTGAGGATGACCTGTACCTCATTTTGTAAAAGAATTTAACAGCTTCTAAATATTACTCTAGCCCAGGGGTGTCAAACTGGACACCCTCAGGTCAGATGTGTCATTAGCAGGCCACACCCACCCCAGTTCCTCAAAGGGAGAAATGTCTTGATATGTCATATTGCAGTGTGATGCTGCAAGTTTGACACCCGTCCTCTAGCCACCTCAGAATCCTATTTTTGGCTTTTTGTTGTGGTTGTTACTCTTTATTTCAGAAGTCTTATAATTCAGAAATATTCTTAGATCTCTTTGTATGCACAATATGTTTGGGATTTCACTGCTGATTTTGAGTAATATTTTACTCGGGGAGTATAAAGGCCAATCCAAAACATTTATCATTCTTACTTGTAAGTAGCTCAAGACTGCTTTGCAGGTATAGTTTAGAGTGTCTTCAGACTGATAAAATGTCCAAAATTTGCAAAAAGATACAGGACGATGTAGTGATTGTGTCAGCTTCTTGTTCACTTATGCACTTGGTGAAACACAGATTTTGACTAGGGGTATCTGAACCTTTGCACGCAACTCTATCACTTAGCCTTACATAATGAAGTAGACATGTAGCTTTTAAAATATGGAATTCTGCTGGGGAAAAAGGATGAATATGTATAATTATAGATGTATTCTTGACCAAAGACCAAATATTTAAGCTGGGGGTAAAATAAGTTGTGCTAAATCTAGTAATACCCGGGATATTATTCCCAGATACATCCATGGCACGCTCCAATTCATGAGCCAAAATTACCACAGCAGGTAGTCCTTTCAAAACTAATAGTAAAGTCAGTAGTTTCTTTACAGAACTGCAAGCCAAGCCAATTTGTCAAGAACTGGTACTGGGCATAAGTACAATTTCCTATTGACTCTTTTGAATAGCTAATTCAAGTTTCTTTTTCTGAGAGGAAAAAAAAAATCAACTATAGTAGCCTTAAAAGCCAAACACTTAAGAACACAGACAGACACTTGGCCAGCATCACATCATGGCTCCTTTCCACACTTTGTGAAGCTAATTGGAGACCCTAGCCTGCAAGTGTTCTGCATGCAAAATGGTTCTCAGGCCATAAACATGTGCTTCGTTTCTCCATCAATATGGCTCCAGCATCAATTGTGAAAGCTAGAGTAAGGGAAGAAGAAGAAGGGGGGGGGGGAAGCATACTTACTGTAAGGGACACATTCATATTGGACTTCGAGGTATTTATATGTTCCAGGACAAGGATCAGGAAACACATCAGACCCAGTAACTACTATACATTGAGTTCTGTTGTTGCATCTGTAATAGGAGAGAAAAAAAAAAAATCAACAGAGCAATTTTAGAGTAACTTATTATTTTTATCTTCTGGTGGTAATTTCTATAACCCTCTATAGTTTAATACTCGTCACATGCAATGGATTATAATGTGCATGTTTCCTAGAAAGTGAAGGAAATTAGTTCAGTGAGGACCCAGATTGTTGGGGGCAATAAACTGATTTTGTAAAAATGCCGCTGGGGGGGGGGCAAAACCCCCCAAATAAGGAGGCATATACAAGGAATGAAGGAATTTGCTAAGCACATTGAGTTGTGCTTGAAATTGTAAGCTGCCCTGAGTCTCCGGAGAAGGGCGGGATATAAGTGGAAATTAAAAAAAAAAGTTCAATGTTCAAATGTCGATTCACAGCAATTGCAACTAAGAATTTGGGTAACAACAGATAATTCCTGTCCTTTTTTTTCAAAAGTCCAAGTTGTTGTTTTTTGTTTGCTCTTTTTAATGGTGAAAGAATTACTCTAAATTTTGAACTCAATTTTTCTAACAATTAATGAATTTTACAGTCATTACAATTATTAAATAGCAATATTTTTTTTAGAAATAACACAATTTAAATAGTTATCATTTACTATAACTAATAGCTGGATATTTTCCAACCGCTGTGCATCTGAGGGACCAAAGTTTTAAAGATGGAAATACTACAGTAACCTCAATGGTATTATAAAGATGTGACAAGCACTGTGCCACCAACAGTATTATTCGCAAATTTCTAAGTGGATTACACTCAACATAAAATATTATGTTAAATTATAAATATTATGGTAATATAGATTAACAAATGATTTAATCAACTCTAAATAAAACTGTAAAATAAAAAGTGAATTAAAAATTTAGAAAATCAGGATATTTTTTTAAAAAGTGTGCAATATTAAAAATCATAAAAGAAAGCAAGCAGGGACATTAAAAAATATATCAGACTTTATACCGCAGCAACTTCACGGAAGATGTCCATCTGTAAGACATTTCTCTGAAGTGGCATTTTATTCAAGTCATATCCTCCCTCAACATTCACCTCCCACCCCAAAGAAACCTTTGGGAACAAGAAATCAAACCATGATCCATTTCCCATAAAGTGACCACGCTAATCAGAAGCTGTTGGTTTAAAGAAGTCTGGCAGCCTTTAAACAGACACAATATAAAAGACTTGGTGTTTCAAACTGAAGTTTAATTCTGAATATAAATGAAGTGATACTTGTCAAAACTTAGAATAAAATTAAGTTGAGCAAAACAACTTTCAGTGTTTCACTGTGAAGTCAAAGGAAAGAGCCAAACAAAAGGTCAGGAACAGTTTGGTAACTAAAACAAAGGAAGTTTGGCTGCTCTCTGGAGTAAGTTCTGTTTGTCAGTAAACTGAGGGAAAGGCAGCCAGATTTTAAAATAATAGTCTAGCCTTTGACTCCAGCCATATATCAAACTACTGCATTACTAGCACTTCCCATACTATTGAATACCCTTGCATAAGTTGAAGACATCTATCTTACACTAGAGGGTTGGAGAGTTTCTCACATCTGTCTTCCCAAAAAAACAGGTGTAAGATCAAATCACGTTTTCAATTCATGTTTGCTAAATGAGTATTAAAGTGAGCTTAATTGCAGCATTTGAGAATAACTTTGGTGTTGTTACTAAATGATAAAATAGACATCTCCCCTTCATTTTAGTATTTAGCTTCTGAAAAGAGCCTAGTTTTAACCTTCGGAGGGAAAAGAAGATTTTTTTTTGCGGAATGGATAAAAACCACCGCCCATGAAATCTGTTAAAGATGTTAGGCTGATTGTCTCATTCCTACAACAAAGATAGCTGCCTGTTGGTTCAGGTCTATTACTGTAAACCAGACAATGTGTATTCAGCAGTTTCCCACAATAAACTGACAGATACCCATTATAATTTCCTTACAAATGTGCCCATCTTAACTAGGTAGTAAGTACTCTATGGTTAGCTGTTACATTTTTATAAAATCTCTTTTAACAAAAAAAAAAAAATACACATGCATATACTATACATCTTCTTAATAAATTCAGAAGGTATTTTCATAACAGTAGTTAAGAGTTGTAAGCTAACAATGCTTTATATCCCAAGTACTGTAGACTGAAATGGCATGACTATTCTAGTTGAAATCGGGTGCTGAATTTCTTTTTATTGTACTTCAAACAATCTGGATGAAAGAGACTAGGTTATGGAAAGTATTCAAAGGGAATCTTCATAAAACAATTTGGCTCAAGTAAAATGCCTCTCCTTAAAGTGCTATGGTAGCAGTGACCTCTGGTACACTTGGTATGGCTGCTTAGGAATAGCAATAACCACTTAGATTTATATACAGCTTCTTGGTGCTTTACAGCCCTAAGTGGTTTACAGAGTCAGCATCTTGCCCTCAATAATTTGGGTCCTCATTTTACCCACCTTGGAAGAATGGAAGGCTGAGTCAACTTTGAGCTGGTGAGAATCGAATCGCTGGCAGTCAGCAGCATTAGCTTGCAGTACTGCATTCTAACTACTGCACCACCACAGCTTAGAAAGTATTAATGTCTGCACAGGAAGTCCTCCACTTACAATCATTTGTTTAGTTACTGTTTCAAGTTACAATGGCACTGGAAAAAAGTGACTTAGAACTGGTACACTTAAAACTGTCATAGCATCCCCGATAACCAAATGATAAAAATTCAGGTGTTTGGCAATTGACCTGTGTATGACAACTGCAGCATCCCAATGTCATGTGATAGCCATTTGCAACCTTCCCAGCCAGTTTCTGACACGCAAATTAAATGAGGGAAGCTAGACTTGCTTAATGACCATCAACTTCACTGACTCACTTAACAACTGCTTTGCTTAACAACAGAAGATCTATTTCCAACTGTGGTCATGTCGATAACTATCTTTATGTATCTATGTGAATAAACTGCCTGGTTTTATGACCAGTCCCAATGGAAGGATAAAATAACAATACAAACTCTTTTCTTATGACTTAAAGTTCAGATAATAGTAATTGAAAGTCTCTTTAAACATTGTTTCATATAATTAATAAGTATGATATTGTTCCTTAATTTCACTTAGATGAAAATCTTTTCTTTTAGTTTCCCTGGCTTCCTAATTTGGAGAATTTTTCCATCCCTTTGGATCTTACAACTATCTGGAATAATTTTTGACAATAGGAATGGGGCTCCAAAAGGGTGGGAATTGCCCTTATTTTATGGGCAAAATGGATTAGTTGAAAACCACATAGAAATTCCAATATTTATACGTCTTATTCCACGACTATTATCATAAAAAAATATTTGTAGCTTGGCGTCTTGCATGAAACAGACAAAATAGGTATGCTATCCAGTGGTTTTTAAATATGTCCCTTTAAAAAAGAAGAGTCTAACGGGAAGAGAGAAAAAAGTCTTACTATGCTTTACGTTATAGTTTATCAAACCTGCATAATGTAACATGATTTGCTATAACTGCCAAAGTCACTAGGCAGATATAAATCACTGAACAATTAGGGTAAAGAAGTATATAATATCCATCAGTGGTAAGAGCTTTTTCCTCCTCTAGATAAACAGGATATAATAGGGTATCTTGTAATATTTCTATTGAACAGCTTATCCCTGGTTTTCTGGTCCTCCTTCACTTTCTCACACTTCTTAAGAACTCTATCATTTTAGCAATGCACTTGGGAATATGTAAGTTTAGCCTATACCTGTGGGGAGGACTGTTAACACTCATTGATTGGTGCTTTATATGTCCAACGTTTTAATCCCATGTTCTGACCTTTTATAAGCTGCCCACGGCCTATAGAAATTTAGCTGCACAGAAGGTCTGGGTAAATATAAATAAATAATTCTGGAAATCCTGCATGAGCCAAGATAGCAGTTATCTCTTACTAAGGATGTCAACCACTGTTCTACAATATTGTAAAATGAAACATGGGCTTTGGAAGCCTTGTAGCTCAATTTTGTCAAATTATTGCATGCCCAGGTCCGTATTTCAAATATTGCTGGTGCTATAGCTACAGATACATAGATTGAGAATTCTTGGCGTTGAAGAAATAGGGAATTATAACGTGAATACTGCAACACCAAAGACAGTCAATGTATAAAAACTGTTCCTGAACAACATTAGCACATACTTGGGGGAAAAATAGCATCTCTACCACACTCTAAGAAAATCTGAAAGTTTCTCAAAATGTAAGAACAATCCTTATGTGTAAACAACAGCCAAGATACTTCTAACACATTTATTTTATAGATTAATGTAAAGTACACACATTTTTTCCTGTTGTTTATGTGGTATTTTTAACTTTTTAAAACATTCAGAAAAAACGGGGCTTCGTGCCACTGAGAAAGTTTTGAAATCAAAGGTTGCCATCTAATTAACAGTTTCAAATTATTGCGAAAACACAGACCCGCTTCTTCACACAATAGCTGAAGAAAAATGTCTAAGACTATAAAAAAAAGAAAAGAAACAAGGAGGAAAGGCTGTGTTACATCTCCACTGCTCCTGCATTTGCCACTTTTCATTTATCACTCTGGAAGTCTGTCCCATCTGTGCTTGGCTTTAAAAAATGTTCTTTGTTTCCATTCTAATTTGTTTGCCTTCTTGCTGTAATTTCAACGCGTACAATTCCCAACAAATTGCTTTTGCCCTTCTTTTGATTATCATATGCTCATTATTATACTTTACCAAGAGAAAAAAGTATGGAGATGAGATTCCAGGAGCAATCTATCTGGGTGAGGTGTTTTAATCAATGGTCTTGCTCTGGTGATTAAGCAGAGACTTCTGTTTTGGCAAGATAACATTAGTTTCTCCTGTCATGCTCCAAAAGCCACTGGGAATCTTCTGCAGATCATTAGATATGCTACAATAAAGCTTTGGTACATTCCCTTTTCTTCCTTAAATTACTTCTTCACTGTCCTATCATTTCCCGTCACCATTGGCACTGCATTATTATTATCGCTCCCCTGAAACATGCACCAGAGCTATGTCTCCAGGCCATTGGATGCCATTTTCAATTGAGGCTTCCACTTCAAAAATATAAATTAAGAAAATTTCATTATCTCCTGCCAGGAGCCATTATTCACCACTGTTCTAGGGAAGATTAAAAATGCACGATCTATAGTCTTGAACAAATACTCCAGTATTAAAATGAGGATCTGGGTGTAAACGACAAGGCTAATATACTAGGACTAACTGAAATTAAGACTGAATCTACAAACTGAGTTTGTTACAAATCACAGGGCATAGGCAAAGCTAATTCTAACGGACAGTTGAATTCTAAATTCACGATCCCTTCCAGCTGGGACTTCGTAGAGCTATGGTCTTAACATACCTAGAAGCAAATCTGATGTAAATTGCATCAGCTTCATTTCAAAGCCGTGGGACTTATATCTCTGTTTTCTCTCAATGGAAATCAGGTTTATATGACTGAAATGTGCATCAGTATTTATTTATTTTATTTATTTATTTTATTATATTATATTTATATGCTGCCCTTCTCCCGAGGGACTCAGGGAAGCTTACAAAAAATTAAAAATATTCCAAGATATAACAATTAAAAATATTAAAATTTGGTTTTAGACACAAATTTAAA
>JANHFM010002060.1:208499-219088 GCA_032468115.1 Grayia smithii
AGAGAGAGAGAGAGAGAGAGAGAGAGGGAGGGAGGGAGGGAGGGAGGGAGGGAGCGATAGAGAGATCTTCAATGAAGTTCTAAGAAATTTAAATAGACTGTCTGCTAACCTAGAAATAGAAAGGTCAGGGTGCAAACAGTTCCTGTCTTGAGCTTTGACAGGCACAGCTGTGTTCTTAGAAGAATGAATGACTGACATAATGAAAGGAAGGGATGCCCTGCAGTTTCAGAATATAACGTGGTGTCCAGTTGTTAATACTAGCATAAAACACTTAATAAACTAGGCTTGGTATCCTCATCTGTGGAACATACTTTCATGCTGATATTTCACTTGTAAAAGCATACTGTCTGTGATGATGGTCATTTCTCTACCAGCAACTTATAATCATTGATCTATTGCTGTGACAAAATAATAGTAATGAGGACATCATTACTTCCAAGGATGCCTGGGTGATGCTATGAAAATACTAATACTAATAGGCAAATGGTCTGTATATGCCTTTTAAGCAATTGTAGGATAATGAAATTGAAAGGATAATAGCAAATAAATTGTTACTGAAATAATGATAGTAAACAATAGTAGATTTACAACCTTGCTTTCAAGTAACAATTACAACACTAAAGTTTGACCATATGTCTTGTTAAAGGGAAACTGAATTATTGGAGTGCAATTCCCTTTAAAAAATGAGAAAGAGAGCGAAGGAAAAAGAAACCTGAATGAATTAGCAGTCTGGACTGATCTTAAAGTAAACCAGAGAGGAAATAATTGGAATGTTTTTGCTTTAAGAAAATACAGAGGCATGAAAGATTATAAATTTACTTGTACATCTTTTTTTTTTAAAGCCAAAAAAACTAGCACTATTGTTTTGCTGATTTAGATATTGATTTGATAAATCATTTCTCAGTTTAATGGAATAACTTGAAAAGAAATTCCTGAGATATAATTCTAATGAAAATTAAACTTCTAAGAAATTACCAGAAAAAATCTGGATCTTGTTATGCATCATTTATTCATTCAACGATTTTTCCAATCTTTGAAATGAGACTGCAATTTCCTATGGATTTGTCCAACAAAATTTGTTTTATGAGTAATTCAGACAAAATGAAATAATAATGAAATTTCAGTTTCTATATTTAATGATCTTTACAACTCATCTGGGATCCAACTATAATCTAAAGCAATATATTAAAGAATAATATTACCTTTTCAAAGATGTGAGGTACTTTCATTGTAGCAGTAAAGTATGCAATTTTTTGTGGTCAATTTCAATGAATGTTTAGCAAGTATTCCCAAAGTGAAATCAACATGAGAGGGAAGGAAACAAGTGGGATATTCTGGGGATCTGCCTAATGCCTTCTATGCCATGTCAAGCATTGTTCGTATGAATTTTATTAGCAGACTTAAAGTGGATTTTTCCACTGGGACCCTCTAGGCTGGAGTTTCAGCACAATACAGTTCTTACCCCATATAAGTGGCAGCCTTACAGCAAACCTGACGGGTACTGGGTGTCAACAGGAAAAGGCGGGAAAGGAGGGCAGAAGAAGGCAGAAAAAAAGTCAGCTTCCATTGCAGAAACCAGAAATCACCCTCACTCTCTCCTTCCCTCACTCTTGCCATTCATTACACAAAGTATCACCTATGCAAGGCAAGAACCATTATTGCACACAATTATTTTATGCTTGTTGGACTTGCAAACAATATGAACTTTGGAAGATAACTCTTCATAAGTAGGGGACTAGCTGTATACGTATATTTACTTACTATTTATTTATTTATTTATTTATTTATTTATTCGCTTATTATGTATTTATTTATTTGTCAACGAGTATAACGAAACCAGTAACATTTTAGACATAGACATGGACACATGAAAAAAAATTGGCACAAATAAAAGTATATAAATAGGCAAAACATAGCCATAAACACATAGAATGATTACATATAAATGGGGACAGTAGGACAGGGACTGTAGGCAGGCTGGTGCATCTTAGGGACCTCTTATACATATGTATACTTATCTACCCAAAAGTGAGTTATGGTCAGTGTTATGGATTCAGGGTTTTGGGTAAAAAAAAAAAAGATAGATCTTTGATATCTCAAAAAATAAAAAAAAAACATATTTCTCCTTCCTTCTTTTCTTCCTTCCTTCCCTCCCTCCCTTCCTAAACAGAGCTTAGGGAAAAAACAGTCAGTCAACCCTTGATAGCAGCTTTATTTAATGAGTGGATTTTTCTTTCTGAAATGGGGAGATCTCATTGGAAAGTATATTGGAGTTTCTTAAGATATTTATATCTGTAATTAAACCTTTGCTACTGTATTCTTTTTTATTAATATATTTTAATCACTTCTTTTACCTTTGTGTCATAATTTTGTAGGCATCAGGGAGGAAACATTCAGTGTTCTCCATCTGGAAAGGGTCAGCATCACAGATCTTGTCATCTGTCCGTCCATAATTAGCACTCTCTATCATAATGACATCACTTCCTGGACATCGAAGATCAATGGAGTAGCCCTCACAGGACAGTTCTCTCCTTACCAAACCAAATGGTAGTGCTGCTCGGCTAAAGCCTAAAAAAAAACACAATAAAAAATAGAAAACATTTATAGTATGTATTATTAAATTATTCCCTCACAAATAAGTTAAGAGAGATAACTCTAAAGTACACCTTGGTAAACAAGAGGACATTTTTAGATTTTTACCATTCCAGAAAATGCCAGACAGAAAATGTCCACAGCCCACCCTGGATTTTCTATGTAGTTGGATAGGAATATTCATATAATAGAGCAGCTTGTTCACATCCTTCTTGAATCATGAGTTAAATGTGGCCATTATTCTGAATGCATCATTTTATAAATAAACACATGGTTGAAATTTGTTCTTTAAAAAATAAATTATGAACTTCAGAGATTACAGGAAACATCCAGCAGATTTCAGGGTCCAAACAAGTCAAACTCTGAAAGAACAATGAGTGGAATTTTTACACTAAGTGTGCAGTGGCGGCTGAGTGGCTGGGTCATTTTTTGGCCATCAGGTTTACAACATACTTTCAGCCAGGACCTTTGCTTAATGAGCCCTAGTTTGTGTTCTAACTAATTTAATTATTTTTAACAGATGTTTATGATTGGCTTTCTTCATCCTGGGTCAGCCCTTGCATTGACTTCACTTTAAACTCAAGCACTATGTCACAAGTATTATTTATTTTCCATGCTCTCTCCTGTTTCTAGCCTACTGCTGAACTCAGGACAGCCTGAGAAGTTTACACAGCAAGGCTATGTTCTCTGCCTCAAAATAACAGAAAAAACAGGGCATCTGCTTGTTGGAAAAAAAAACACCCCAAACAATAAAATGTTACAGGCTTATTAAACTTGATAATTTAAAACCAATGTGTTCTCAAGTCTTCAGTTTCTTTTGTTCACTTTGTTCCTTTCATCTCAGATCTGGTGCATGTGGGATTTGTGTGTGCAATAGCTTTCTGCTGAATGAGTTTTTCATTTATTTTCTTTTAGCTACGTGTTAATGTTGTTTTGCTTTCGCGCAAACTATGATTCTGTTCTCACAATAAATCTAATTATAAAATGGTTCCGTGACAAATGTTCAACCTGCAGCTCCAACAATAGCCAGAGAGTTGAAAACTTGGTTTGTAAACCATTTTTCATACAGATTACCCAAATATATTATTTCGTTCCTGATTTATTTATCATAAATTATCCTCTGTGGCCTGTAGTGACTGGAAGTAGCATGTGTTCTAGCCTGCATACCTAACCACCAAGTGGTTTTTAAACCATGGCAAGAAGCCATGTGCAAGATTCTCAGTGGATGTCTGTCACCCAACCATTTTACATTAAGTGTGATACGTGAGCAGACAAATCTAGGGATTTGGGATTTCCATCTTTATCGGATGCTGTGAATGCATGACTAGCAGAAAAACTGCCTTGTGATGAGCTGAGTGCATTTCACACTTCTGTAAAGTTACAAGTATGAAACTATTTGAACCAACTCCAATTCTGTGAAAGCAGAATTCAAGGGCTATGTTGAGCCAGAAGGAGAAGCTCCTTGCTCTGCAATCTCTATTTTGTTTTATAAGGACGGCACTGGGACATGTAACAAAATACAAAAGACATTTCAAGCATGTACAAAACACATAGCTCTTTCACTGGTAAAGCATCACAGCAGTTGCACTTAAAATCAAGGCTTTTTTATTTCCACAACAGGAGATTCAACTTTGAGTCAATATTAAGCTCAGCACTTTTCTTCTGATTGTATTTACCCTCTGACAGCTGCAAGTTGCTGCCAGCTACTCTGCCAGCCTCGAATACCATTTTCTTATACACACAACTGAGTTAGCAACAGCTCTCGGCCTGACTGATAGCATGTGCTAACTGGGAAATACAACTGACACAGACAGAAAACCGTTATGAAAAACAGGTGGGAGTATAACACAAGCCCCTTAGCCTGGGTCTCTGAAGAAGCATCGTTACTGGATTTAACTTCGTCTTATTTCTCTTCATTGCGTGGAGGAGGGATCTAGAAGGTTTAGGAGATATGATGATTAGGACAAAGAGAAACATACCTCAGTGAAATGTGTGTGTGAGAGTGTCTGCATTTGTGTGTTTTGATTCCTGAAGACTGCCTGGACAAGTCCTCGAAGATTTTTTGGCAAAGTGTTTTGGAAGTGGTTTGCCATTGCCTTCTTCCTAAATCTGAGAGAGAGGACTGGCTCGAGGTCACCCAGCTAGCCTTAAATGGGACTAGAATTCATGGAGTCACAGTTTCTAGTTTGACCTTGACCACTTCACCAAACTGGTGCTCATTTTAATAATTAGCATATACAGGTAGTCCTTGACTTATGACCACAATTGAGCCAACATTTATGTTGTTAAGTGAAACACTTGTTAAGTGAGTCTTACCCCATGTTATGACCTTTTTTACCACAGCTGTTAAGTGACTCATTGCGGTTGATAAGTTAGTAATCTGGTTGTTAAGATGAATCTGGCTTCCCCATTGACTTTGCTTGTCAGAAGGCTGCAAAAGGTGAACACGTGACCTTGGGGCACAGCAACCGTCATAAGTATGAACCAGTTGCCAAACATCTGAATTTTGATCACATGATCATGGGGATGTTTCAAAGGTCGTAACTGTGAAAAATGGTCATAAGTCACTTTTTTTCAGTGCTGCTGTCATTTTGAATGGTCGCTAAATGAACTGTTGTAGGTCAAGGACTATCTGTACAAATTTTCATCTGAAAAGTAGTAATGTCTGAAACACAGGACAACTACCCGTTTTTCCCAATCTGCTAGCTTTCAGATAATGTTGCATGTGCTGGCATGGAGTGACTAAATTGTAATCTCACACATCTAGAGTGCACTAAGTAACAGACACCGCAGGAATTCAAGAAATGTTACTGTTACTTCATTCCTGTGTAGTAAGAGGATTTTGAAATCCAGCCCCAAATCCTCAATGTCCCTTTTAAAGACAACATAATCAAGATGGGATAGTTCTCTTTCTCACACTTTCTGCTTCAAGATTCAGTAACTGTTTTTCCTCTCCCACCACTTTCTCAAGGCTAGAACTAACTTCCTGAATAATGACAGAGAAATAAAATCTACCTTCTTTCTTGCCTAATATTAACCATTTCCATGGTAGGCCTCTTTTCAAGCTTTTCTGTAAAAACTAAAATAAGAACAACAATTCCAAATACTACAGTCCAAATTTCCTTATAGGAAATGTAAGAAATATATATCTTAATAGAAAGCTTTGGGTGCTGTGTCTGAATTTTTATTGTATTTGTTGTGGAAATCAGAACTATTACAGTATTTCAACTGAAGTTGCCAGGACTGTAGAATTCAAAACCAGACAAAGTATCAGCAAATCCATGGCAACATGCTTTAATATTAAGGGACACCATAATCACTGAATCGTGAAACACTTCTTCTAGGAAAGTAGTTCAGCTGTATCTCTAAACAATGGGAATGAATGAACGCCAAGAAAATATGCATTAATAATTAAAAACAGAAGGAATATTCTTGAGTTTGGTGGCTGAGAAGGATAGATTTATAGTGCAGAGAAAAACATTGTACATTGCTGTCATCTACATTTCTACAGTCTCTTCTCAGCAATTCAGGAGAGGTGGTGGGAATTCAGTTTACATATCTGTGTACTTATGCAGCAGTATTAGAGTAAAAAAATAAAACGAAACAGATGGAAACACAGAGAGATTTTTATTTAAGAGATTATCTTTCAATTTAGATTACTCTATATTTTGGGCTGCTGCTAAAAATAATAGTTAGGTTAAGCCTTGGTGAATTCCAAACAGAGGTAGCACATTCCTCACCATCACCCTCTTATTTATTTATTTATTTATTTATTTATTTATTTATTTATTTATTTATTTATTTAATTTTTTTAAGAAAGGCAGTGTGAACCAGAGAGGAACAAGCTGTGCAAAATGATGAGAAGTGGAGATCTTTCTATGAAATCGGACATTGTCTTACCTGAACGTCCATTTTCAGGGCGCAGTGAGGGTAATCCGTGGATGGGTTAATTCTCAGCTAATTGCCAGAGACTGAGTGTAGAATTTTTTTTCTTTTGGTTTAGCCACGCCTCCTGAGGTCCTCTATCTCTAGTCTTTTACACTCAGAGATCATGAGAGTATCAAAATGTCATCCAGGTAACAAAGAATGTGCCCTGGAAGACCCCTGACCGTTGCCACCAATGCGGCCAATAGTTTCGTGAATGTCCGTGGGGCTGACATGGGGCTGACGAACGGGCTGAAGGTCATGGCCCGATACTGGTAATGTCACTTGGCATATTCGAAGAGAAGAAACTTGTGATATTCCGGGTAAATTGGAACATGATGTTGATGTTCTGAGGTCGACCCTGAGGTCGATCGATTGCATGATGTCACCTCTCCTGATGCTGCCCAAGATAGACTTGAGACATTGCATCTTGAAGCATCTGTATAGAATTGATTGGTTGAGATTTTTGAGATTTAAAATCCCTCTCCAGCCCCCTGAACCTTTGGGTACTAGGAACAGTACTGAATAAAAGCTGTTCCTTTCTTGGCCTGCTGGAACCGGTTCTATAGTCCGGATATCCAGGAGATGACAAATTTCGGCCTCCATAAGCTCTCTTTGCCTGCCCTGTGGATGAATGGGGCACTGAATGTACCGGTTGGGAGGGGGGGCTGGAGCAGAATTCCAATCAAAGGCTGAATTCTATCGTGTGGAGAATCCAAGATTCGGTTGTGGATAGTTCCCATTGATGGTGGAAATGCTGTAGTTGACCACCTATCAGGAACGAAGGCCAGGCGTCATTTGCCCCGTCTGAAAGGCCTGGAGCCTGTGCCCCAAAATGGTTTTTTAGAAGGTGGTTGGTGTCTCCTATGGTCCCGGTAGGCCTGCTGGTACAGGGCACAGTCATATGTCTGGTAGAAAGTGTGCTGAAAGGCAGACCCGCTGGGACCCACATCCTACCGAAAGGACTGTCTTTGTGAGTAAGGTGAGTACCTGTGGTCTGGCCTCCTGTACGAAGACAGCAGCACCTTCCACTTGTCCTTGTTCTCAACCAGAAGAGGATCCAGCACTTCACCAAAAAAAGAATTGCCTTTGTATGGAGCTGAAGCGAGCTTCCACTTAGATTTCAAATCTGCTTTCCATGGGCGAAGCCAGAAAAGTCTGTGGGAAGTCACTGCAGAAACCAATGCTCCTGATGCAAATTTGGCTGCATCCAAAGATGCATCTGCTGAATACTCTGTAGCTGCAATGATTTTGTTAATATCATGATGGCTTCTGGTATCCTCCAGTGGAATACATTCCTGCAATTGACAAAGCCAAATCAGAGAGGCCCTGTTAAAAAAGGATGTTGAGGTGGCTGCTTTAACTGCCCAGGCAGCCGCCTGGTGAGTCTTTCTGAATGAAAGTTCAGATTTACGATCCTCTGACTTGAGGCCCTCCACCAGGTTGCCTGATAGAACTGATGAAGAAGAAAGACTAGCCACTGGTGAATCCACCGTGGGCAACTGTAACAGGTCCTCCAAATTTGGAGCAGAACAATAAAGCTGTTTGTCATGGCCAGAAGTCGCGGCCTGAGAGCCTGGCCTATCCCATGACTTCTGGACAACCTGCGTGTTTAAACATCTGTGGACATGGAATGAATTCCTGGTGAATCACAGGGAGTTTGAACATGCAGTCATGAGGACTGGACTCAACCGCCCCTTGTTTCTCAGGAACCTCAGGAAGGCCAATGTTGGTTGACACCTTGGCCTTGTGGAGTAAGGATTTGAAAACTGAAGGTCTAAACATACCTTTAAACACTGGTGCCTTTGGGGTAAAACCCTCATCCTCTGAAAACTCCACTTCCTCCACCTCCACTTTCTGCACAGATTCCTCATCTTGAGAAGAATCATGTTGTGACTCAACCTCTGCTGCTGCCATCTGGCGAGCTGAGATTTGTGGCTGAGCGGCCGCCAATGGTGGTGGAATCTGGCCACCCTGGCTGCATGTCAGCCACCAAGATTTTTGCAACAGCATCTGATATGATAGATTGCAATTTTGGCCCAGCAGCTGACCATCATCCGCACGGAGCCCCCCTGTGGTTGGCGTGAAGGTGGCTTCTGGGGCTTGCCTAGTTGAGGATTGTTGTGGGTGTAACTCAGGAGCTGGTGAGCCCAAACTTGTATTAGAAGCCCCTTGGGTGTCTCCCAAGGCGGGTAGAGGCAAGGCCCCGAATCCACTGACACAGTTCCTTGCAAACCTTGAATAAGGTGCAGAGGGACAGATGTTAACATCAGCTTGACTAGCCAAGGGAGTCACCCCTGATAATGATTGCCTATTATCTGCAGCCTGCGTGTGTTGGGCCTTCTCAAATTGTTTCTCCAAGGCCTTATGGCGCCTTCTCTCATCTTTGTCCACTGCAGAAGCGTTTGGTAAAGGGACTGCCTGCATGGTCCTAGTTCTAACTCTTCTTCCCTTAGCAGGAGCCTGAGAACTAGCCTGCTTAGAATGGGATGTTGTAGCAGGGCTGCTTGGCTGATCCACATCAGAGGACAGATCAGAATCAGTCATGATGTTTCTAGTCCTCAGTGAGGCCCTTAACAAAAACAGAAAACAAGGCCCCAATCAGATAGGAAATGCCAATCCTTATCAGCCTTCTCACTCCAGAGCCTCCCAGGGAATAGAGGAATACAAGGCCCAAACCCACCAATCCACGCCAGCCCAATCAAGAACTAGTCTAGGGAAATCCCAGGCCTGGCAGAAGGGAGAGCAAACCTGATCCATGATGATTCTGCTCCAAAATAGAGGTGCGAGAGCTCCTCGCTCTCCCAGTGCAAGCACAGGCCGGAAAATACCAGGATTTTCGGCACAGAGGCAACTCTGGCCTCCTACGTGCCGCTTCACCAAATCTGCTGCTTTTCGGGAGGCTAGGCTGCACACATGGTGGAAAAAAACAAGCAGGAAGCTTCCTGCCCCTCCCAGTGCAGCCTCAGACAGTTTTCAAAAAAACAAAATGGCGGGCGTGAGCAAAAACGCTTGTTCCACGCTGCCCCCGGCCTCCAAAATTCAAAAAAAAAATGGTGCAAAGCTTAAGGAAGCTTCCCAGCGCTGCAAAGCTCACCTGGTCCTCGGAGTTTGTTCCTCGGATCACCGGCAGTGACTCCAGAGCCACCTCTGCTCGTTGTGCTCGATGGTGGGGTGGTATTGTCAGCAAGCTGAGGAACCAGCTCCCCACCAGCGGCTAGAAAGTCCTTGGAGCTGCCCTTAAAGGGACAGGCTCCGGAAAAAAAACTGCTGCAAAAGGAAGAGGGGGGGAGGCGGAGTGAGTGACCAGCAGGCCAGGAACTCCCCACAGCCCACCTGCAGCAAAGTAAGCAGCAAACAAAACAAACGCAGCACACAACCCAAAATTCAAAAGGAATAATAAAAATAAAAATCCCAGTTCAGGAAATCCAAACAAAGAAAACTGGCAACTAATTGCCAGAGCCTACACCACAGATCTCTGAGTGTAAAAGACTGAAGATAGAGGACCTCAGGGGTGTGTGGCTAAACCAAAAGAAAAAAATTCTACACTCAGTCTCTGGCAATTAGCTGAGAATTAACCCATGCAGGATTACCCGAACTGAGCACTGGAAAACCAACACATCATCAGTATGCAAAAACATATCGATCTGTAATGATAAAGGTGAAAAACCTTCCTATTTTTCTTTAGGAACCAGGTAAAGGACAGCAAATTTTTGGAAGTTGGGGTATCTCAAGTAAAAGTGTAGATGTGCTTTTTTTTACCTCTCAACTGAGAACTGGAATGTGCAAAGGGATTATTGGGGATATGATAAGAGAAAAGTTATGGTCTGGATGAAATGTGTAACAGAACCTGGGAAAGTGAAGAGGAATCAAAATTGTTGCAAAAGACACACGATCCTATGGAAGGAGATTCAGAGGAACTCCATCTTAATTATGTTAGGTGTAAAATTCATAATTATGTTAAATAGAGTTGGGAACAGCTTTAACAATGTTTCAAGCAGGGGTGAAATCCAGCAGGTTCTGACAGGTTCTGGAGAACCGGTAGCGGAAATTTTGAGCAGTTCTGAGAACTG
>JANHFM010002061.1:55590-65793 GCA_032468115.1 Grayia smithii
GTATGCACCAAGACAAATTCCTTGTGTGTCCAATCACACTTGGCCAATAAAGAATTCTATTCTATTCTATTCTATCAAAATAAAAAATATCCCTATGAAAATCAACAGAAATAAGCAGTGCTTAAAAGTTTATGAACCATTCTTAATTTTCTATATTTCTGCATTAAAATGTGGCCTAAAACTAGCTAAAGAGAAACCAATCAAACAAATGAGTCAAAAACATTGTACTCGTACATTTATTCAATGAAGAAAATGATCGAAAGCTACACATTTATGTGTTGCAAAAATATGTGAACCTTTAGGATTATTAGTTCATTTGAAGGGAAAGTTGGAGTCACATTTTTCAACCAATCATCAGGTATAAATATGTGAGATTCTGCTTGTTTAAACAACACAAATGTGAATATTCATACTCAAGTGTGATCTTCACAATGTAGTGTATGGGAGTGTGTTATAGCTTGAACGAGACAGGTTTCTGAGGACCTCTGAAAAATAGTTATTGATGCTCACCAAACTGGAAAGGGTTACTGAAGTATCTTGAAAAAGATTGGACTACTGTCATATATTGTATAGAAATTGAAACAATTTAATATTGTTGTTCATCTCCCCAGGATTGGTTAACCAACCAATGTCACACATGTAATTTTCTGAGAAGTCACAAGAAACCCCAGGGTAACGTCTAAGCTAAAGGACTCTCTTGCATTAGTGAATGTCAGTTTTCATGAGACCACTATCAAAAGAACACTGAATAATAATGGCAGGGTTGCAAGGCAAAAACCACAACTCTCCAAAAAGAGCATTGCTGCCTGCCTACAGTTTGCCAACTTTGTAGTTATTGCTGCCCAATCAGTTACTGAAAACAAAGGGCCACATATTGATATGTAGTTTTGGGTTTTTTCCTTCATATATAAATGAACAAGTATTTGACTCATTTGATTCATTTGAAATGAGCATGTTTTTGACTCATTTATTTAATTGGGTTCCTTTTATCTAGTTTCAGGATGGATCATATTTTAGATCATATTTAAGTAGAAATATTGAAAATTCAGAAAGACTCATAAACTTGGAAGCACCACTGTATTAAAGAGATTTCCCAAAACCGTGACAGTCTGCCATGCTTTTCTCTTCTATATTCATAATTTCACGCAAAACAAAATAGGAAATGTTTATGTAGAAAACATTTCTCCTTGCTGATATCTTTAATTATGTTTTCTGGCTATCGTAATACTGTAAAATTTAAGATATATACTAATATTTCAGCTACCTAGGGTTGAAAATTGTTCTGCTTACAAAGTCTTCTTAGTGAAGTATTTTTATTTTATTTTATTTTGTATTTATGGGGAAAAAAACTTTAAATTGCCCTCTACCTGAAGATGTCTGGATGATCCACAATAATTTTGATTGTGTGCTATCAAGTTAATATTGATTCTTAGTAACTACATAGATAATTTTTCTCCATGATGATCTGAACCTCACCTGCTGTTTTAGGTCTCCCAACATTGCATACATCACCACTGTAAATGACTCTATCTATCTTACTTGGTTATCGTCTACCAGCTTTCCTGGAATTGGTACCTTCTCCAGAGAGTTAGATCTTTGCACAATGTTTACAAAATAGAATAATTTGAGCTTGGTCATGGAGTGAAAATGTTGAATTTGTTCGGCAATCTGTTTGTTCATTTTTTGGCTATCCATGATATTCTCAAAGGTCTTCTCCAATATCAAAAAGTATTCCATTGCATCATAATTCAAAACCATCAATATTTTTTAATGTGGCTTCTCCAAATCTAGATTTCCAATAAAACACAGTAATGATGCAATTTGAATTAAAAAATGCACAATAACATCAAACAAAATGCAAAATTCCTGTTACTCCCATGTGACACCTCTCCTGCGCAAGCTGCACTGGTTGCCAGTGGCCCTCTGGATCCGCTTCAAGGTGCTGGTACTCACCTATAAAGCCCTACATGGCATCGGCCCAGGGTACTTGCAGGACCACCTTCTACCTTCATCCCACCGCCCAATGCGCTCACACAGGGCTGCGCTCCTCGGTACCATCATCCAGACAATGTCGGCGAGTGGTGCCAAGAGCGAGGGCGTTCCCTGTGGGTGCACTGACCCTCTGGAACGAACTCCCCACGAACTCCCCCCTGACCTCCGCTCCTTCCGTCGCAATCTGAAGACATGGCTTTTCAACCGAATCGGCTGATGTGATGGGGTTTTTTTTAATAATTTTTAATCATATACTGTTTTAGTTTTACTGTTTATTACATTTATCTTAATATCCCTTTTTAGATTATTTATTGTTGTTTTTTAAATGTGTGAGCCACCCCGAGTCCTTTGGGAGAAGGGCGGCATATAAATGCAATAAAATAAATAAATAATAAATAAATACTCATCTTTGAAAATGAGAAAGAATGTTCAGGTGGGAGAAATTTATCTCGGTGGTATTCCACATGCCAAGAACTGTGGCTTGATCTCTAGCATCTCCTGTAAGGAGGACAATGGCCCATCCCTCCCAGCTCCTCGGACAACCATTCTTCCAGATAAGATAGATCAAAACTAACTCCACATGAAAGCAGGGTTACCTGTCTGCTCCACCACTTACTTAAACAGATTATCCATTAAGTATCGGTAGTTTGGCTGACTACTTTCTGGCATGAAGCAAACCGCAAAGACAATAATTGCATTTAGCCCATCCCCGTAATAGCCTAGGGAGAGAGAACAAAAACAGCAATCACAAGGATGCTTTTTCTTTAAGGCTTCCTGCGGCTGCAGAGAGCTGACTTGGTCAACCAAGCATTATAGTAAGTCAGCACTCACCTCCGTGACTAATTACTTTCTTGTAGGGCTCAATGGCCTTCATGTCCACTCGGTGACCCTGGTCACCAATCTGGTACATTCGCCATCGCCGTTCCTCCTCCTTCTCTTCAGATGCCGTGTACTCCAGCAGGGAGCCCTTCCGAGCAGCATCGGTGCTTTTCTGCTTTGGAAGATCATCTGGCCACCATGGAAACAGAGGATTGGAAGTGGCGTTACATTATCAGACCAAGATTTCCCAACCATCAACTTTTAAAATGTTTGGACTTCAACTCCCAGAGCTCCCCAGGCAGCACGGATGGGTTGGTCAGTTAAGTGTTTCAGAAAGACAGGCTCATGTTTTGAAGGGTCAACATTCACTTATGGAAATGAACAAGGAATCAAGGAATTAAGTAGTTACTGAGCAGAATGATTTTAAAATCGAGATACTTGGGAGTATCAAGTTACCCTTTTCTTTGAAAACATGGAATCTCTTGCAGATTTTAAAAATCAATGTGAGTTTCATTCTGATTAATTTTGTCTTCATCAGAGTTGCCCTCCACAAAGAGTAATCAGCATTTAAGTTCGACATGCCCAAATTCCAGAAGCAAGGCCTTTTAAAAAACATATTCAGAGTATTTAGGGTGGTGCAGACGCACATGGAAAACTCTTTGAGAAGTTGACAACTCTGGATGGTTTCCCTTCAACTATCATTTCCCCACTGATTGTTAAGTTCGGTACAAAATCATTGTCACTGCACTGATTTGCAGCAGTCATGCAAATAGACAAATCTTTCAATCAAAGCTATGCCTGACATTGAAGGGTGGGGGCTGCTAGCGAGGACTAAATCATCCTCCTGGTTTTGTAACAGGGATTTCAGTAGTGCAAGCCTTACCACAGAGGTGGGAAAAACTACTTCAGCAAGTTAGTAGTTTGTTTCCAAGGACAGAAGGCTGTGTTAAGGGAAACTATCCTCCCAGGGAAATGCAGACAGCGGCATTAAAAAGAGAAGAGATAGAAACCTTATTCCAATGACACACAACTGAACCCACCTCTCCCCCACAGTAAAAAACAAACAAACAGCCAAGCATTTGTGGAGTGGTGAACTCTGCAGCCCCAGTTTCAACGCATGTGAAACATCCATACAAAGGAGCAGGCTCAGCGACAACAGCACCCGAGAGGGAACACACCTAAGGATTAAACTTCATTGCTATTTTTTTTTTAAACAAAAATCTTACCTTCCCACTCAAATTCATTATTGCTGTTCTCCGAGGGGGTGTCTATATCATCCAAGTCAATATCTCCACTTGCCTCTAAGCCAGATAAAATGGACTCTTCACTCTGATCCAAAGTCAAGTTTATATTTGGAGCTATTAGTTTCTTCTTAACTTTGTTGCCATTAATTTCTAATAGGTTGAAAGGTAGGGGAAGATAACAAGTGATTTCGTGATAAATGTCAAAGCTAGAAAAAGAAGCCTCAAAACTAGAAAAGAGACTATTAACAGAAGGGAGATAGCTAGAATTTACTCTACTTGGGGTTGAGAAGTAGAGCTAATTGTTGAAGGCCCATCGAACATAAGCATTATGTTATAATCTTTCTTTACTTTTTAAAAGGGAGATCAAACAGGCATTTCATTCAGCAAAGAAATTAATTATATTCTCAACAGTTCTAGAATTAAATACAAGACTTTCTATTCTGTTTGAAATCCATTTTGACATTTCTGCAGAGATCATATACGTAACTAATCATTCTAATAAAATGAACACTTCTCTTTCATAAAAAGCCCTCTCTTTATTCTGTGTCCGTTATGATCCATCAGAAACAAACACAATGTTTTGAATTCCCAATGCTACTGGTCTTCAACATGCCAGTCCATCTTTATTAAAATGTTCTGACCTTATCAAAGGTAGTCTGATTTCAAACCATTTTTGTAATTATGATAGTCAATTTCAAGGTTAGACCACTCCTGGGAAGGCTGCCTCAGTCTTCTCCAAGTAGGAAAACCTTGAGAGCAAGGGTGTCCAACCATGGCCACTTTAGAATTGGACCAACTCCTAGAACTCTCCAGCCAGCTGAAATTCACAAGTCTTAAAGTGGCCTAGGTTAAACACCCCTGCTTTACAGAAAACAGTATCTGAAAGCTGGAGAATTGCAACATCAAAATGTTTTGCTTGCTTCTAGAATACTGGAATTAGCCATGGGAGTATCAGGCAAAACAAAATCTGAAGTGGAACATCAGAATATATCAAGTGTTCCACCAGAGTTTCTTATTCTTACTGGATCAGTTTCAATGCTGTGAGATGAAGCAGCATATATGTCATATTTTTAATTTTTAAATAAACGTCTTGATAGTGGCAGACAAGATGTTGACTTCTGCCTAGAGATGGGAAGGCCTGGAGAAATTGGGAAATAAACAGGTTTTTTTCTGTTTTATTTTTAATGGCTTTGGGGAAAAAAATGTTTTTTCACCAATTTTTCTGGGGGTTTTCAGGCCTTCCCATCTTCCTCAGCTGCCTTAGTCCCAAGGCCAAGTTCACAATATCTTGAGGGCATCAAATTGCCTACGCCAACCGAGATGGATTCACTTACCGGATTGGTCTTCTCTTTCAACTGGCCCAGACAAAGCTTCCATATGGTCATCTTCTGGCAAAGGTCTGGAATAGAGGGCAGACATTAAATGTGGTCAGTATCAGAGTTGCTCCCTTTTCTATTTCCCTTCTGTAACACTAAGAGTTACAATAGCTCACAACAGTTTGGTTCCAAGTGCACAGCACAACTATTTCTAGAGTCCAGATCACTTGTGAGTCCTGTTATATCAGGAGATGACGCACTAACATGAACACCTCAGGACTGCACAAAAGTCTAATCTGTTCCTGTTGATATCTGCACACCTTCTCAACCCTTGCTGCATAAACAGCCTCCCACAATGGTCTGTAAAAGACACCTTTGCTAATCAGGACTGCAACTACCACTATAGTAGCATATAAGTAACTCATCGCAATAATTTGCATTAATTTTCCTCATCGCTGCACCTTGAGTAAGAATCTGCTCTAGTTTCATAGGCAGGGAATTTTTTTGTACATTGTGAACAGAACTCCAAACTTCCCCAGACCACAAAGATTAGCCTAGGCTCACATTGTGCACTTACAATCCAGTCAAGCTCCTTGAATGCAGTATGAGTCCACCCTGACAAATAAATCTTCTGAAAACCTTGCCCTGAAGCCACACTGCAAATTATACAATCACTGACATCATTCTCCAGCAAAAGTAAACCAAAACAAGTTGGCTGTGCCTTACCTGGGAAAGTCTTCGTCCTGCCACTCCTCCTTAACTTCCACTTCTTCCATCCTCAGCTTTGCCTCGAGGGCTAACGCAGCTCCGTCTTGATCCAGAATTCCGTATTGTTGGGGGAGATGTGAGGAACTGCAAAATATGTTTCTGTTGAAGAGGTGCTTAGTCAGGCCAGGAGTGGCTTCCTAGGAAGCCCTAATTTAGCATCTGAATTAATCCCCAGAAGAAACTGGGGCAGTGCATTTATGCCAAAGCAGCAATTTTTCAATTTCTGCTGAAATATTCCTCAACCGACCTGCTGCAATTTATGCATTTTCTCAGAGAATGTCTTTACATATGTGTTTGGAAATTGATCTCATCACACAAAGATTGTGCCCATCAACCAGTGCATGTATGTATAAAGGCAAAGAGCTGCTTACACATTACCAACATACACATTCCAACCAAGCAACAAAACTTCTGAGTCAAGACCTTATTTCTTCCAGTCTCTTTTAATGTTTATTCATCAAACGGAAATTACAAATCCCAACAAGCACAACGAAAAAAATTAAAATGTGACAGGGACGATAGGCACGTTAAGGACCCCCCTGAGGACCTCTTAAATATGGGTTGAGGTCCACAGAAGTTAAGTTGGAGTTAAAACCATGAAAGTTAGTAGATTTAGAATCCATCTCTGGGCGCCCTATTCAGTCCTGGGAAAATAGGCGCCCTCAGACCTGGCAGCAAAATTCTACATCAGGAGAAGGATCAGATTCCTTCACCTGCGACGAGCACCAACTGTGCCTCCCCGTCTGCACTAAATGAAGTGCATTACACCCTCAGCTCCAGCATGGGAGAAAAGGGGTAGGGGATGGAGGGGTGTCAGCAACTTATACAACTGGGGCACCACATGGCAGCAAATCAAAAAAACCTGAACTGATCCTCTGAATGGAAGTTAACCATTCCTGAAAGGGATGGGGAATGTTTTCCACCCTGTGCAAATCCATCGTCTGCTCGTTACAAACATTTCTCTTAGGATAAGCTAGGAAAGAACAGTTATTCATATAGTTAGCCTATGATGAAAACATGACAGCAGAGAAACAAGCATAAACACACAACCCACATAATTATGTATAAAACATCTACAGGGGTATGGCAGTGGCCTCCTAACTGGATGTCCAGTTCAGCTATCCGGGCGATCAGCTCTGGTGTTGCTTCGCACAGATCTTTGTGCACGGAACCAGAGAAAGCACGTTGTCATGGGCAGCCTTGCACAATACGTTTAATAGTTGGCATATCAGTATCACCATCACAACAAAGGGGATTTTTCCAGCCCCACTGGTACAGGGCAGAGGCACTTCTTCCACTATCACACCTAATTCTCTTCTATTTCGCCCAGACAGAGCGAGGCAGGTCAAAGCCAAAGGGATTTGATAAAGGGATCACTATTACGGTCAGGCCACAAGAAGATACTTTGGAAGAACACTAAGAAGAACGCTGGTAGGAGAGGCAACCCGAGTTTTGGGTGTATCCAGCAAGAGCTACACGCTAAGCTTTAAAAGGATATTAATCACAGTCCCTTGAAAGTGAGTTTTCTGCCTACTCAAGCCCCAGAGGAAACAAAATTTGAGTAATTCCACTTCCCATTAGAAGGATGAAGCAGGAAGCCGAGCTGCAGATGTCAGAAGAGCCGAGCTCCATCCAGCAGAGCTGCGGTGGTTGTAGGAGTCACTCACCAAATTTTGATCAGGTGGCCATGAGGATGCTGCAACGGCCATAAGTGTGAAAAACGGTCCCAGGTCGCTTTTTTTGGGTGCCGTTGCAACTTAGGACAGTCCCTAAACGAACTTTCGTACGTGGAGGGCTACCTGTAAGGCTATATAAAGCAGGGGTCTCCAATGTGGGTCACTTTAAAACCTGTGGAACTTCAACTCCCAGAATTCCCCAGCCTAACAAAGTTGGAACCCCTCCCATGCTGTCACTCCAAGGAGCCCCTGCCCAATCACATTCAGAGGGACCCAAATGAACCAATCAGGTGGGCGGGGAGCTTCCCGGCCCCTCCCCCGAAAGAGCTGGCCCCGCCCTCCTATGATATCGACCTGAGGGGGCTTTGACGACGACCTCAGGCCCAATTACGAGCAGCCAAAAGAGCAAATATGGGGGGTTTTTTCCCCTCAGAGCCCACCTACCAAGTAAGAAAACAACACAGGCTCCTTGCAGGTAGAAATCTAGCTGGCCAAGGATCTTGGGGGGGCAGGGGAGAGGCGGAGGACCCCTTACCCGCCCCATTTCTCCTCTCCGAGACCCCCGCATCCCATAATAATCCCTCGCCGGCCCTGAAGAGAGGACTCACCTCAGCGCGGTGCCTCTGTCGCTCACAGCCGGCCGGAACGACCCCTCCCGAAGGTGGCGACCCTGCCCCGGAAGGACACGTGAGCAAACAGGAAGCAGGACGCAGCCCCCCCTCTTTTCCTCAGGAAACGGAGCGGGCCGCTATTTTACGCCTGCGCGCTGTGAGGTGGCTGAAAGGGCGCGGTAGGGAGGGACCGAGAGCGCATGCGCTGAGCGGTGCTCGACTCCCAGCGGCTAAGCCCGCGGGCTAATTGCGCATGCGTCTAAAGCGAAGTTTCCTTCTGGTTTCGTCGCCGCGCTGCCTTCGTCTCCCCCGAGTCGGGCAATGGGAGTGGTCTACAAGGCGGTGGGCGTGGTTTATGCAAATATAGCTATTAGGGTATGGTTTTCTGCAGCGGCGGGCGCCGGGTTGCAAATGGGCAAGGAGGAAGGGTGTTAATTTCAAAGATTGCATCACCATGCAATCTTTGCAGAAGATTATTATTATTATTGCAGAATAAGTGGCTGTCTGCACGCACGCCTGCAGTCAGTCTCTGCTTCGGAAACCCTGGGCTGATTTATACAGCACGCTTCAATATCAAACTAGCATAATCCCTATTTGTCGGGTCAGTCAAGGCTTTTTAAGGCCAGCCCTACGGAACATAAATCCCCTCTAATCCAGCCAGGCTATCTCCCTCCAGTCCCCCACAAGCAGCACCTCAGGTATGCTGCCCCTAGAGTTGGAGGTTCCATTATTCCGCTCCCTGCAAGACTTTGCTTCTTATGATTCACTACTTGGAACCGTGTCTGTAACTCAAGGAGCTCTCTAACCTTTAGTTCAACGCTATCTTCTCATAGCAGCAACGGTAAGAGGCTAGGCTACGTTC
Source organism: Grayia smithii (assembly GCA_032468115.1). Taxonomy (NCBI): domain Eukaryota; kingdom Metazoa; phylum Chordata; class Lepidosauria; order Squamata; family Grayiidae; genus Grayia; species Grayia smithii. Next base: position 64,879 of record JANHFM010002061.1, read on the forward strand.
AGCCTGAAAGGAAGGAAGGAAGGCTTGGGTTTGAAAAGCGAGATTTATTTCCAGCAATTCTTTATCTAGAGCAGTGACTTCTTTGCAGTGGGGCTAGTTCTGTGGGGGGTGTTTTTTTCTCCCTTGGGAAAAAAGTTGCTGTTTTGCAGCATTTTTCTTTGTCCACAGGATGGCAGGCAGATCCCTGAACATGGAAGAATGAAAAGCAGGAAAGGATTTAGAGGTGATGCAGAGAACACACTTGGATAGAAGTGGGGAAGGGAGGGGCTAAAACCACTCTTTCTGGCCTGCAGTACTCTAGATGAACCACTAGAGGCAAGAAGTGGTTTTCTTTGCCGCCCTCTATTGGTGTGGCAGAGTGTTGCAACTCTTTTTTTTCTCATTTTTGGGAGATGAGAGGGAAGGTAAGAAAAGTGGATGACCTGCGCAGCTCGTGGGCTTTCCTAAACAAAGTTACATGTAAAAATAAAATTAAATATATATATAGTGCTTTTCAGACATTCTCACCCACTTGGCAGGCTACGGGATGCTCCACCTGTTTGATGGGATGAAGCTGGGCATGAGCATAGAAGCAGCTACTGTTAGAGACCTCCTAGGATGGGGGGGGGGGTTTAATTGGTCCACTGCTGGCTGTTCCCAGGGTCTCCAGGGTTTATTTGGCATGCCAAGTTCCCAGCATTAACAAGATGTTGAGTTGCAAAGCAGCCTACTGTTGTAGCAAATACATGGCTAATTATGGCAGGATTGGGGGCTTCTTCCCCTGAACCTCGGTGGCGCATCTAATTAATGCTCTGGCTAAGTGCTCAGCTTAGTTCCAGATGCCAGCAATTAGTGTTGCTTCGAATCTCACCAGGCTCAAGGTTGACTCAGCCTTCCATCCTTTCAGGGTAGGTAAACTGAGGACCCAGATTGTTG
>JANHFM010002062.1:55673-70367 GCA_032468115.1 Grayia smithii
TATATATATCATGATTATATAGGTACTGCTATGATTCTGATGGGCATTTGAAAATGGGATTGCTCACCATTTTGCTTTCTGGTATTATATAAATTTTTTCAGGTGTTTTTTATCAGACTTTGAGATAGATCAGGCTAAGATAACAAATATTCTAATATAAATACCACCTTTTTATAGGGTTTTAGTAGTGACAGAATCTTGCCATGTGCCTTCCCTGTACCTGTCTTTATCTTTAAGAGGGTCAAGATAATTTGGGAGGATCAAGTCTACAATGTTTTCCCAAATTACATTTCTGCTTTGAACTCAGATTTCATTTAAGTGACTGTGGCTCTTCCTCCTGTTCCTACAGCCCATTACACTTTTCTAGTTTATTTGCTATTCTAAGCTCTTTGTAACCTCTGAAAAATGTTCAGCGAAATAAAAGAAGAATCCATTCAAAAGAAACATTGATGCCTCTGAAAAATACAGTGCAGAATTGTATTTTTTAATTATTATTATTGGCAGCAAACAATCATCTAGTGATTACTTTTGGATAAGCCAGCAAGAGAATCCTTTATTCAGCAAAGAGCATAGTAGAAATGAAAAGAAACTCACCACAGATGTCGAATAGGCATTGATGTGTGTTTCATGGCCACAAGTGCTCCACCCCAATCAAGGAACCATACATTGTATTCTTCCTCAAAGATCTGCAAATCAGAAAGGCATAGCATGAACAGTGCATTCCTTTCAAGAAATGTGAAATAAATATATTACAGAAAAACTGTTTATTGAACCTGATGAAAAAATTACCTGTCTCCAGGAATTTCCACCATCTGAAGAAACAAACATGCCAATCTCAGTGTATGACAATTCTGTACCCACGTTGCCTGAAATGCAAGAAGATATATACAAATAAGCTCCTATGTGGCTTAAGAAGAATGACATATTTCACTAACAGAAAAACAATTGAAAAATTGTATCTAAAAATTTCTATTGTGTTAATTTGAATAATATTGCAAAACCAGGATGGGATAAATAAAAAGAATGAGTACATGTAAATGTAAATGTAGAGCTACCTAACTGAAAGATTTGTCTCATAGATCTGTTTGCACTGAATAATTTCAGGGTTTGTTTGCAATGGGGTTATGCTAGTCTTAAAAGGGCTTCAATATTTTTTGGAACAAAGCACACCTTCAAAACTTTGACTTAATTTCTTTGTTAAACAGATCAACTATGCCTTTTATCTGGACCTCGTTCATTTACACATTCCTGTTCAATCAAGGATAAAATATGGAATATACTCAAATCTAGGTGGCCTTAACACCCACAGAACTTCAGTTTAATTGAATAGGAGACAATTTAGCCCTACCAAACTTCAATAAGTTCCTATCTGAACCAGACACTACAACAGAATGTTAACAGCCTCTCCTGGCTGGCCTACAGTTAAAACATATAACTGGGTATCATTAGTGTATTACTTATACTGTACTCCAAACTGATAAATGACCTCACGCAACAGTTTAAGGGCAAGTTGCAATCTCTCCCTGCAACCATTACCAAAATTGGCCTCAGAGGAAGGAAGAGAAACATCATAAGAAAATGATCTCTATTCTCAACCCCCAAAGTGAACCCAAAATGATGCACAGTCAATTGTATTAAAAATTGCTGAAATATAGAAGATCACAAGGGTGAGAAACAACTCTATCCCATCTCTACCATTGGTCATTAAAAACATGTTAAAGCTGTATATGTCCTGGACTGGAATTAGTTTAGATAATCTGCTTCCACATTCTCAGAAAATAAGAAAAATAAGAACAAAGGAAACCATCTGCAACTTAATTTAAATGAAGTTTCCTAAATTGCATATCTGATGGGGAAATCAGCTTTGGAAGTTATTACTTCACCATAAGAAAATACGGCTAAATGAAAACTAGCTTCTTCTGTTTTGTTTTATATTAAAAATGAAAGGAAGATAAAGTCAACTCCCAACTTCTATCACTTCAGAGCAGGCAAAACAAATACACACTAATGAAAATGTTAACTGAGCATCTGACATTTAATGTTGGAAAATGAAGAATGAAAGCCCAGATGCAGCTTGACAGATTCCTACTAGTGAGTAAACGGTACAGCCTGCCAACTTGCAAAAATACATAATATTGCAAAAAAAAAAATAAATCTGAAATGTAAGGGTTATGATTGATACAAAAAGTCATATGAAAAGTTCTTGATAGAAACAATTAAATTGCATCGTTTCATTATTTTAATGAATAAACTTGGTGGCTTGGTGGGCGTGGTAGGGGAAGGATATTGCAAAATCTCCATTCCCACCCCACTCTGGGGCCAGCCAGAGGTGGTATTTGCTGGTTCTCTGAACTACTCAAAATTTCTGCTATCGGTTCCCCAGAACCTGTTAGAACCTGCTGGATTTCACCCCTGGTATAATCACATCTCCAACTTCAACACACACACATACACACACACAGCTTCACGTCTTTTAAAAATCTGCTTTTTTTAATAGGCCATTATAGGTAGTAAGCAGTAAACAATGCATTCATTGTGTGACTGGATCTTTGATATACCTCCATCAAACATGTTCTTATTTAGAGGGAAAATTGATCCCTAGTAAATAAGAGTTCTGTTAGGCGTGTTCATTATGGATTTAATTACTAATTTAGTGATTGCTTAATAAAAAATATCACTAACTTTTTCCCTCTGGAATTCTTGAATAAAGAAGGCATTCTTATACTTTATAAATTATGCAAAGAGAAGCTTATTTATGGTGCATACCATGTATTTTATTTCAATAACTGTCTAAAACTGTCTGAGCTGTCTGTTCAGTTGAGTCTGCTGATAATTTTGATGGTGTTTTCAGGTGTACATTCCCTTTTGCATCCCTGTAAGAAATACTACACTGCATATAGAATGCAGACAAGCAAAATTTTCTCCTGAAAACCAGCAGTCTTGTTTCTACATATGTAGACAAGGAGTTCTTCCTAATGTTAACTTCTGCACATCTTCATAAGCAAAGGGCAATTTTCTTGATTTTAAAGAAGAACATAACAAATGGATGAGTGTAAGGAGAAGTTCTTTTTCAAGGCTTGATCCAGCTATGATTGTAGATAAAATTACAATTTTTTTCTGTGTATTTTCATAATTCAGAGGGTTACATTTCAGTAAACACACAATTTTAATTGATTCAATTTTCTCATTTTATGTCAAATCTAGCAAGTTTGTATTGTATAGAGAATTTTGTAGCTTGTAGGTATCTTTGTCTTTTTAAATATATATTATATTAATAAAAATATTAATATCTATCCGCTGAAGGCTTCTTCTGTATGTTTTCATCCAATGAGGTCTTGAGCTTACTTTTGCCAGTTGGACATCATATTTGCTGATGTTGTTGCTCCATCTTTCTTTAGGTCTCTTTTGTGGATGCTTTTTATCAAGTGGAATTCATTCTATGACTGCCTTAGCCCACCTTCCATTAATTAATCCTAGTTATATAATTATATAACATAATATAATACAGTTATATAATGCATCATCATCCAGAAAATATATTAGAAAGCCAATCTGGTAATACTAGTTAATCTGAGAAATTGATCATCTTATCAATTCATTGCTATTTCTTAGTTTGAGCTATGTACATTATACTACTACCTTGTTGCTGGCCAATCTAGTCAAAAAAACTTGTTTACACTTTAAGCCTGAGCATTTAACAGCCATATGCAAATTTATTGTGGGCATGAATATAATAGGATAATAGCTGAGCCTCCTATAAACAGCAATATGCCAGCTGTCTGACATTTCTGGGAAATTACAGAATACATGCTAAGGTATAAATACAAGTTATCTATGGTGAAAACAATTCAACAATTTTTTGTAACTTTGGACATCACTTGCTGAACTAAACATGCTGGGTACCCAGCATCAAGCTGGTTGATGATGGCCACCCTGATGAGAGAGCCTACTGTGAGCAGGCATGTGCAGATATACAGGTACTGTGATGGCTATCAGGTTAATTATTAAGGCCTGGGCACTGCTGGGCATTTAACATTATTACAGGCTGTTATTAGAATCATGTGATCAGTTAAAGATAGGCTTTATTGAAAAGCACAGAACATCAAATACATGGCAACAAAGTGTTTCCAAGTTCTTTTTGATAAGGGAAAAAGCAGTCCATCAGTTATGAGTAATAACTCTTAAGTTCCAGTCACGGGTACTGTATAATTATTGCTAATTCTATCATCATGCAGCTTTATTGTAAGGGAATGTCCCAAAGTATACACAGTGGTTGCCAGTACTCCATTTCCAAACCATAACAACTCCAGTACAAAGCTTAAATGGAATATTGTTTAAGAGTAGGGGCACATTACACCACAGCAGTCTTCCTTAGATTCAGTAGAATATACGATACCGTGGTGGTGCTTCCAAGAAACTATGCCACTGAATAATAGCAATAGCACTTAGACTTATATACCACTTCACAATGCTTTTACAGCCGTCTCTAAGTGCTTTACAGAGTCAGCATATTGCCCCCAACAATCTGGATCCTCATTTTACCGACCTCAGAAATCAACCTTGAGTTGCTGGGACTTGAACTGCCAAACTGCTGGCAATCAACAGTCAGCAGAAGTAGCTTGCAGTACTGCACTCTAACCATTGTGCCACATGGCTCTAATAATAGTCTGAGGGAGAGATTTTCTTTCTGTATTCTGTAAATTTCCAGGCTCAAAAGAAATCATGATAATATCATAATTCAACAGTGGTGGGTTTCTACCAGTTCACACTGGTTCGCACATACCATTGACGGAAATTTGGCAAAGGTCAACGAACCGGTAGCAATGGCTGGCTGGCCACGCCCCTGAACTGGTTCCCCCCATTGCCACTTGCTCATCCCAGCTGCCATGTTTATTGCCGCCATGTTCTTTGCACAAGTGCATCCCGTTGCCTTGCAAGTCCAATGGCGTATGTATGCGCAAAGAACATGGCAATGATGACAGCAGCTTTTTCCAGCTCAGCTCAGGGCAACTGTGAAGAGCAAGAGGGGAAGCCAAAGCGCTCACCCCACAGTGGCCAATTTTGCAAGCTCTTGCTTCTGTGCATGCTTTCCCACTCTGGTCCAGCATGTGCAAGGAATGTGAAGAGAGGCTGACATCACAACAAGAAGCCGAGAGCAAAAGTAGCAGCAGTGAGGGCAACAGAAGTGTGTCTGTATCTGTGTGTCCCTCTGCGATCCCCTCCTGGGTGACAGCCAAGGTTTCGCTACCTCCTCTTTTCCTCGGAGGCATGATGTCTGCCTCCAAGTCCTTGCGGAGGGACACAGACACATGCCCCTGTTATCCCTGCTACTTTTGTTCTCAGCTTCTCGGTGCTCTTAAAGTCAATCTTGAAGAGCTGAAAGATATTTCCTTAGATTACCACCAAACTCATTGTTAGGAGCATCAGGCTAGCCCCTGAATATATGAGAAGTCTTGGGTAAAGTTCTTTCAAAGTTCAGCCTTCTCAGCCTTAACGTATGTGAGGAAACACACACACCATGAGGTGCATGCACCTTGAAGTGTGTGCAACTGTGTGTGTTTGCTCTGTGATATGAGGCCGAGGAGGAGGAGAAGACTTGATTGAACTTTGGAACAACTTTGCCCAAGACTTCTTGTATATTCAGGAAATAGCCTGACTCTCCCAACAATGAGTTTGGTGGCAATCTAAGGAAACATCTTCTAGCTCTTCAAGATTGTCTTTAAGAGCACTGAGAAGCAAAGAGCAAAAGTAGCAGTGGCAAGGGCACCAGGGGCATATGTTTGTCCCTGTGCAGTCCCCTCCTGGGTGACAGTCAGGGCTTTGCCACTGCCCCTTTTCCTCAAAGGCACGATGTCTGCCTCCAAGTCCTTGTGGTGGAACACACACACACACAACCCTGTTGCCCTCGCTGCCACTACTCTTGCTCTCAGCTTCTCGGCGTGGTGTCTGCCTCCCTTCACACTCCTTGCACACACCGGACCAAAGAGGGAAAGCACGCATGGGAGCAAGAGTGTGCGAAGTTAGCCACTGTGGGGCGAGTGCCTTGGCTTCCCTTCTTACTCCTCACAGTTGCCCTGAGCTAAGCCAGTGTGATACTTTACTTGGGCAGCCCCGACGACCACAGCAGCAACAAGCAGTGCTGCAACAGTGAGGTATTTGGTGGCACAGAAATTGTTCAGTAAAAAATAGTGCATTTCTGAGAGGTTTCTGGCAAAAAACAAAAAAACTACCCCAAAACAAAACCCAGGCTTGCAGAAACAGTTTGGAACTTGTTAAACATTCCCCTGTCCCAGCCATGCATTTTCCATTACAGGCTGCTCAGCAGGAAGGGTTTTATTTTGTCAGCCCAATGCAGGGGAGGTACATAGGAAATTGCCCTGTTTCTGCAGCATTGGTTATGTGGCTGAGTGGGTGTGGCTAACTCGATGCCGCACCACTTTGCCATGAGTGACTCAAGTTGGCCACACCCACTCAGTCACATGACCACCAAGCCACTCCCACAGTCACTTGACCACCAAGCCACACCCACCAAACAAGCCACCCTCACAGAACTGGTAGTAAAAAATTTTGGAACCAACCCCTGAATCCAACATATGTGGTATATAAAAATGTATTGTTTCAATATATCCAACATTTGCATAAACAAATGGTTGTTTTCAATGCTTTTTTATTATCCCTGGTGTTATACATCACTTTTCCAGGATTTACCTCCAAGTTTCAATATGACACTGCTGTTTTAGTATGAAGTCAATACAGGCCAATAGGCCAAAGTAGCAATACAATATTGTGGAAGAGTGCATATAAGGGTCAGTCTGATGAAAGGATTGATGCTATTTCACAGATAACAATGGTCTACAAATTTTGGGAAGTTATCGACCTCTGAGATACAATATGTTAATTTTGCATATTTTTATTAGATGAATTAGACAACAGGTGATAAAGGTGCTGGTTGGCTAAAGTTTTCAAAATATTTCACAATAAAGATTTATACACAGGTGAGTATATTTGCTTACAAGGGAGGGAGGTGTCTAATGATCATGATGCCTCGTAACCTCGACAAAGTATGGTAGAACAATGAAAATGGTACCACGTGGAAATTTGTAAATTTATCTTCACTTGGAGAACAGCAAGGCAGATAACTATGAAAACTACATGGAACATTTGCTTAGGTCCTATAAAGCACTTTGTGTAAACATGTCACTGAAAATTCACTTCTTACACTTGCATTTAGACTATTCCCTTTGAACTGTGGGGCAGTGCGTGATGAGCATGGGGAGAGATTCCACCAAGAAATCACAGGCATGGAGGAAAGATACCAAGAGAACTGTAATCCATCCATGCTTGCCGATTACTGCTGGAATCTCCCCAGGGATGATCCTACTGCAGTTCACAAGAGAAAAGCCAAAGAGTGCAGCATAGATACTGAATAAAGATGGAACCTTGTCATTTAATCTGATTTTAGATCTTGTCAGTTATTCATGCAAAAGCCATGGAATGAAAAACATGAAAAACCAATAAATGAATGGAAAGTTATGTTATTGGTATCAATAAAAAAATAAATGTATAATGATATATGTGGCACCATTCTCATTGCTATATCACATTTTGCGGAAAAGTTATAGAGCATAATTGCACATCCCCCTCATAATTTTAAATTATTTCGATGCAATTTTGACCTGAAGCTGTATCTTGGAAACTGGAGTCAATTAATACTCAGGACTTAATTTTCCTTTATTAGTGACCCAATTCTGATAAAATTTAGCTACTTTCATTTCTTTCTCATTGTAGACCAGTTAAATTGCTTGACATTAGGATCAGCAAAGTATCTTCAAACAGAACAAAAAATAATAGAGATGGCAAGATAGATGGAGAGAGAAAAATTTGATCCAGATAAAGGTTTAACATAACGAGCTGGATGTTTCCATGACCACCAGTGCAATTATACAACAACTATAGAGTTAGTTAAAACTCTCCCAAATCCAGAGTTTTATTTTCTATCTCCATGGGGGAAAGATTTAGGATAACTCAAACCCAGAAAAATATTTGTGGGAAATCCTGGAGCTCAGCATATATTGACTTTTGGCTGCAACCAAGTGATCAGGCTCCATGATTTAAACCAACTTCAGCCATAATTTACAAACCACAATCTCAAGAATATTTTTTTAAATTTTACTCTTACTTGTATGCCACCTATTTATACAATATCGTACTAATCAGTCATAATGACAGTGAACTTGGCAGACATATTAGGATAGCCTTAGTGCTTTGCCCCTGATTTAAATCATATCTTCAAATTATATTTTATATATTAGTTACATATTGTAAAGAGAAATATTTACACACAAACATTAACACAGACATATATGTACATTTAGTTTAAAACATGTGTCTCTTGATTAGATTCCAGGAATATGTAACAGTAAAATATATAAGTAAAAAGTGAACAAAACTCTGAAATACAGACTAAAACGATAGCAATTAGGTAGCAGTTAAAAAATACAGCAGTCTAAGGATTTTTCAGTTTAAAATACCCAGAATAAATTTTCATAACTTGGGACCAAATATAGTATGAAATAGGTACCAAGAGCATCTCTACAGGCTGGACATTTCATATTTGAGTGACAAAATTGACCAAACTTCAAACTTTATAGTTACATAGTGGATTTATAATAAATAAGTTATTTGTAGCAGAGCTTTAGCAGAATTCCAGTTATGGAGAGGCTGGGGAAAGACCCTCCTGGTATTCAGACCAGGAATTTTGGAGGAAATGCCAACAGTGAATGAGTGAGTGAATATATGTGTATATGAGTGAATTAAATAGCCTGAAAATGTAACCATATAAAGACTGAAGATGGTGAATTGTAGTCCGGCTGTAGGCACAAAGCCAACTGGATGACCTTGGGCTGGGCACTCTCTCTTGACCCTAGAGACGGGGCCCTAGAAAATCAGTTCCAAAATCTTGCCAAAAAACTCCAGGGCCTTGTCCAGATCATCACCAAAAGCAGAAAAACAAGCAAATAAATCTGACTTGAAGGTATTCAATAATTAAATAAATTAATAAAGAAATAATAAATAAACAAAGCTCTGCTTATAGCTGTTCTTCCCCAGATATGTTCAAATGCAGCTAACATTATTCTGTCAGCTGTGCTTGGGAAGCAGGCATATATTTGAAAAGAACAGAACAACTAAATAAAGCCATTTTATTTACCTGTAGCAACCAGAAGTCCAGGGACTGTCTCTTTGCTTGAAATGCTGCCTGAAGTGTAAGGGTTTTCAGGGACTTGCAAATGTAAGTGCAAGGAACAGAAAGGCTGAAAGAATTGAGAAATTGTATAGATAGTTGTTGATAAATCAACCTTGAGGATGTAGACTAATCTATCCTTTTGATATCAAAGTTCATTCATATTTTCTTCATTCAAAAATAGTATCATCCCCACCAACAACAACAACACCAACAATTCAAAAATAAATTATTATTGCTGCTTATGTGGGTTTACACATGAAGGTAACATGAAAGACATTCTGGTTTCTGAATATATTAAGGAAATAATTATGAAAATCTCCTTCTCTAGAAACTTGCTAAACACCCAGTATTATTCAAGAGCTTTCTTTTCATGGATTTTCAGTTGCAATGGCAGATAGCAGCTCAGATCATATGGTATAATTTGTTTCCGGTTTGACTGTAGAGAAGTAAAATTACTAAATCACTTTGCCTTCTATAGTTGGAAACATTGCACTGTATAATTAAATAATAATCTTTCCAGGCCCTCTTTCTGTAGAAAGCAATGAAATTTAAGATAAATTCACAGCCTGTTATTAAATGTTCATAATGTTTCCTTGAATAATTTTTTTTGGGGGGAGGTGGTGGTGTCAGGGAACCATTAACGGTACAGGGTTGAATTTCAAGGAAGTATTCCATAGACATCAGTAAGTTTTCTATTTCAGCTTGGAAAATTAACCTAAAAAATTAGAGCTTGGAAATTTTCCATCACTGACCAGCAGACAGTGAATGGGGTCCCCTCTAAGGTCAGAATCTGGAGCCTGTAGCAAACGCCAGTCTCTTCCTTTGTTATAGGTGATGAACGTTTTTATTTGGTCTTCTACTTTCTTGTTAGCCAGCAATATGCCTTTGATCCCTGCTACCTAGGAAAAATGATAAGAAATGAAAGACCATATTGCATGACTAGGTAAAGACAAGGCACAGCTAAGCAGTGCATAAGCATTTATTAAAAGTCTAAAGAACTGCTTAAAGCAAATGGATTCAACACAAGCAACTAAAAACTTTTTTAAAAAAAATTTATGAGAGCTATTTTCCAAAATGAAAATGTCCCTTGGATGCTCCATGTTGCACAATCAGTGGCATCAGAAAAATTCAAAACTTTGGGAGTTCAAGCAAAACAAGAGATAAACATATATAATACATCTATTATTTAAAGGGTGGCTTTCCATCCATTGTGGGCATCTAAATGTCATTATAATCATCTGGCAGACAATGACAAATATCTGTACTCTAGCAGGAACATTTTCAGGTCATATAGAAATCATATGTAACATTTTTAATAAAATTAGAAAAGAATGTCAATTGACTCATTTTTTCTTGTTAATGTATTTTAACAGAAAACCATTTCATTCAGGAAACTTGCTCAATAAAATTAAAAGCTTTACATAATCCATAGTCTGAAGCCAATTAATTCAGAATTACATCTCTACTTCATTACCTCAAACTCCATCTAATCCAGAATTAACCAAAGTAGGGACCACAGACTTCATGAAAATGTTTGCGTGAAAAGCACTGTTCATGAACCCTCAGATATTCTTGTCCAACAGTTGATCATAATTAATTGATAATTTATTTATTTGTCAACAAATACAAGGAAACAAGTAACAGTATAGACACATACAAAATTTGGCACAAATAAAAGGATATAAATAGGCAGAGCATAGCCATAAATACATAGAATGATTACATATAAATAGGGGATAGTAGGACAGGAACGGTAGGCACGCTGGTGCACTTATTCAAGCCCCCTTAGGGACCTCTTAAGAAACATGAAAGGTCCACAGTAGACAGTCCAAGGCAAAAGGCATGGGGATTAGCAACAACAGGATCAGGTAGAGTGTTCCATACATTTACCACTCTATTGCAGAAGTCATACTTCCTACAATCAAAACTAGAGCGAATTACATTGAGTTTGAGTCTATTGATAGCCCTTGTTTTATTACGGTTGAAATTAAAGTACTCATTTACAGGTAGGACATTTTGGTAAATAATCTTATGCACTAAGCATAGGTTGATACGTAGAAGGTGTAGTTTGGGGCTATCCAGACCTAAAATTTCAAGCCTAATGATTTAGTGGAATTTATTTCAAGCAGAAGATTTGAGTACTCTTCTAGTAAAATATCTCCGGACCCTCTCTAATGTATTGACGTCTGAAGGCAGGTGAACAGTATTCAAGTATAGGTCTGGCAAAGGTTTTATATGCCCTAGTTTGAAATATAGCATTACCAGAGAGAAAACTTCGTAAAATAAGATTGAAAACTCTTAATGCCTTTTTTGCAATGATGTTACTTTGAGTGAGCTTTGGGACTTAGATCTTTTGAAGTGAGTACTCCTAGGTCCTTGACAGAGCGTGGGTCAACTTTTAGATTGTTACCAGCCAGAAAATATTTGATGTTCTTATTTCTATTGCCAATGTGCAGGGCTGAGCATTTGTTAGTAGAGATTTGAAGTTGCCAATTGTTTGTCCAATCAGATACATAGTTTAGGTCATTTTGAAGGGTAGAAGAGTTGTCTGTGGTGTTGAACAGTTTAACATCATCGGCAAAGAGGACACAGCTGCTTATAATTTGAGCACAAAAGCCGTTGATATAAAGCAGAAAGAGCGTGGACCTAGAACACTGCCTTGTGGAACGCCACTGTTAACAGGCGCAGTGTTTGATATAGCGTTTCCAATTTTAACTACTTGTTGCCTGCTTGATAGAAATGTAGCTATCCACTTGTGCAAAGATCCTGAATACACACAAGGAATGTACGGTCTCAGAAAGCACTGTCAATTAAGGGAAATTCCTTGCTCAATCTTACTCACCAAAACACACCACTATATATGCTTTCCTAGTAAGACAGGCAGGCAGGCAGGCAGACATGTATACACCCACACACACACAAGAGAGAGAGACAGAGAGAGACAGATAGAGATGGAGATAATATGCTGACATTTGTTGGTTACATCTGTACAATATTCACAGACATGAAGCTTCCTCAGTATATGAGAAGTACCGGTATATACTGTATACTTATAGTATATAATGAGTGCCACTACTTCTCCTAAGTTGACTCTACAGGATCCTTTCTAACGCTGCACCAGTAAAATATATCTACTTTCTCTCTAAGATATTCCTGCCTTTCCAATCACTACTGAAATGTTACATTGCTAGGCAATCTCACAGCCTTTGCAGAATGCCATCCCTACAGGATAAACACCTCCAATGTTATAGGACCAGGCTAGTAAGTTACATTTGACTAACCTCAAATGTAGAAACCTGCATAAATGTCTCACTATAATTTTTACAGCCTGCAGTGCTATACATTTATCCTGCACACAATGTTTATAAATTGTGTTTAGTGGCTGCATCCCTGCAATTCCAAAGCAATACAAGTTTGCCGCAGAACTTCTAAAGTCTCTTTTTGTTTGCCTCAATTTCCTGTTTTTCAATCTCTTATCACTCTGCTGTAGGCTACCTATTTTGCTTCCTTCTGAGCTGAAATGCTCACAGAAGTGACATTTGAAATGACTTTACGGGACAGAACAAAAAGCTGTTCTGTCCCGTAAAGTCATTTCAGTTCTGCAGCTAAGCTTCAGCTAAGGTCTAAATAAGATACGATTCCAAACACCTTTCCTTATTCTGACCTGTGGCTTTTTACTAGTACTGCACTTCCAAATTTTCCATTACACTCAGTTAACAAACGCTGCAAGCCCCCTCCCACAAAAAAGCAGCACGCACATTTTGCTGAGTAAATGAGTAAATGGCGAAAATGCTCTACATGAAGCCATCTAAAAGGGCATTTGGAAAGCAAGGAGACAAACTGAATCTGTTTCATAAATCCATTTAAAAAAGAGGAAGTTACTCAGAAAGCCACTCCCAGAAAAAAATTTCCCAGCAGAAATTCCCAAAAGATCCGTCAGAGAAGTAAGTACAAGGTCAGTAAGCACAAGAAAATCTGAAAGTGTGACAGAACTGTAGGTGAAAGAACTGCAGAGGGAAAAGGAATGGCTGTTGCTTGGTTAGGTGTTATCTGAGATCTCCCATAATGAGTTCCACTACTTCTCCTAAATTTACTCTACAGCAGGTGTCTGCAACCTGTGGCTCCAGAGCTGCATGCGGCTCTTTTGCCCCCCTGCTGTGGCTCCCTATCCGCTGGAACTCACTACTGGCTGGCCCTGCCCCTCTCCCTCCCCTTCCAGTCACTCCGCGCCTGGCCTGAGAGAGATGAGAGATGACAGAGACAGAGAGAGAGAGACAGAGAGATACCTGTTTCCACAGAAAACATTGGGAGCACAAAACCTGGGTAGGCATGGCTGGGGAGGTGTTGATGTGATTGGGTGGGAGTGAGTGATGTTGAGTTGGCCACACTCACCCAGGTTTTGTGGCTCCCGGTGTTTTCTTTTCTGTTGGAAACAGGTCCAAATGGCTCTTTGAGTGTTTAAGGTTGCAGACCCCTGCTCTACAGGATGAGAAGGCATTTCCCACTGTGTTCAGAGATTGTAATTTCTGAGTTCCTTTTAACCAGTTAACTTTTCCACGAAGAAGAAATAATACTAAGAAAATCCTGTAGTGTTTCCAGGAAGACAGCTCCTAATTTATTCCTTGCTCTTCTATTTTAAGTGGAATTTTATACCATCAAGGTTTTACATATTTATATTGGAACATGTCCCATACCTGTGTCATACCTAGCAGGCATTACAACTGCCATGCAGGTAAGAAAATCATGACTCAGCTGAAATACCAGCCTCCTGTTAATACCAGCCTTTGATGGCTGTTGGCCCTATAGATTGTTTCACCTATCCACCAGCAGAAGCATGCCTCATTCCCCATTGAGTCTAAGGCTAATACAATATCATCCTGTTTCTGCAAGAGGCAAAGCAAATCCTTTCCTTCCTTATTTTCTGAAGAATAAATTCTTATGCAAAGGTGGAAAAGAAACTGCAAAACAGAAACACAAAACTACTTGGGGAATGGGAAGAGAGAGTATCACAAATGCCAAAATAATTGAACAGTTATCCTAACACACACATGCACAAACACACAGAGACACAGACACACAGAGAGAGATTCACAAACATATATATCACACAAAAAGTAGAATCTTTCAAAGTTAACTGAGTTTTCACTTAGAATAATAATTAGAAGCTTTAAGGCAAGGGTAAGGAAATGTTTTTCTTCTAATTTAAATTCCTCTCTAATCTCCTTGCAATTGTTAACAAGAAATAGCCTTAAAAACGTGGCAATGTAGAAATTATGCAATTAAACGAACCTCAGAAAACATGGACTTATCAATTCCCTCTTAGAGCCTTCAACTCATTCAGTTAGTGCAGTGGTTCTCAACCTGTGGGTCGGAACCCCTTTGGGGGTCGAACAACCCTTTCACAGGGGTCACCTAAGACCATTGGAAAACACATATTTCCAATGGTCTTA
>JANHFM010002062.1:71536-111933 GCA_032468115.1 Grayia smithii
CTTTCCTTTCCTTTCCTTTCCTTTCCTTTCCTTTCCTTTCCTTTCCTTTCCTTTCCTTTCCTTCCCTTCCCTTCCCTATCCTATCCTATCCTATCCTATCCTATGCTATCCCATCCCATCCTATGTTGCAATATGGTATCTGTGTGTGTGTGTGTGTGTATGTGCTTATGTGTGCATGTGTTTGAGTATGTGTGTATAAAGATTTGTTTATTTAAAATATTATATATCATCCTTCAAAATTAGAAAAATACTTGAAACTAAAGCTTAGTTCCATACTTGGGCAGCACCATCACTTTCCTTTCCTTTCCTTTCCTTTCCTTTCCTTTCCTTTCCTTTCCTTTCCCTTCCCTTCCTTTCCCTTCCCTTCCCTTCCCTTCCCTTCCCTATCCTATCCTATCCCATCCCATCCCATCCCATGTTACAATATGGTGTGTGTGTGTGTTTGTGTGCGTGTACATGCACAATATATAAGTTGAAAAGGATTTATAAAGTATAAGTGTATGTAGGCGTACACATATATGGATGTATATATGTGTCTGGGTATATGTTTTTTCTTTTTCTCATTAGACTAAGAAGTGGGGAGAGGAAGGACTGAATCCTTTGCTTCCATGCCTCTAAGCTGTATAACCAAGTAACAATGCAGAAATTATTTTAACTTCCATATTATTTACATTTAATTGTCAGAAAGACAGAATCTGTTGCGAGAGACTTATCTCTTTTACACAGGGGAGTTAGGGGAAAAATGCCAAGTGAGACTTCCTGAAAGATAGAATCTACTAAGCTGCTATCCATAAGCATAGGGGAAATTCAGGATTTGATGACTCAGAAAAAAAGGAGTTTTGAGACTGCAGCCCTTTCAGAGTTCAGCTATTGCACTACAGATATAAAAGAACAAGTTGCCTCATTATGACTGGGTGCATACCTCATAAAGATCAATGATAACATTCCCTTCTAGTCCTCGGTTGCTCTTAACATTCTCCAAGGATAGTGTGAAGTAGACTCCACGAACATCAGAAATGTAGAGGTTGTATGTGTCATTTTGGTTCCATTCCTGAACTGCAGCAAACACCTGATTCTCATCTGTGCTGATAATATGCATGTCCTGTTAAGGAAGATAAAAGACTTATTACTTCCAATCTTTATATTTCTTTGCCCTTTGGGACACAGAGCAATTATCATGCCTTATGCCACTGCAGGGGAAAGATCATGAGTTATGAGTGATGTTAAACAATTTTCCATTAGACCAAGCCAATAAATTATGACATTAAGGTATTCTTATTTGTATGTTTCTTAATTTTAAATTGGCTGCAGGGTGGTCAGTGAGGAAGAAGAAGACAGATTCCAGAATCTTTAAAGAAGTTCACCCTACTTCATTTTTTATTTATACACTTGCACATTTTTATTGCTCTTCAAAGATTTGTAGCTTCAGAGCCTAAAGGTTTCCTTTGGCCTACAAGAGACAAAGCACAGCTGTCAAGCTAACAAAGACACTGAGCCTGAACCTAGCTTTTCGTAACAGCCAGTAACAAAGGTGATCAATTTTTAATACATCCAATGCCTAAATTTAGAGCCGCTATCAACGTAACTTCTAGCTATAGATTTATTTAGTAAAGAGAAGGGCTATCAAAGCCAAATGTCTCTAGTAAAAATGCCACTTCCTGTGGGTATAATATTACTACTTACAGAACTATTTCAGTAGAAAATCACAAATACACTGGATCCATTTCCAGTTGCTTTCAAACACAATCAACCAGTTGTATGCTCGTTGCCAAAATGAAATGAAAATATAATGTTATTAGCATAATATTAAAGCAGCTTATCAGCCATGTAGCCAATAAGCTTTGGTATATATCCCCATTTTATTGTGTAGGGTAAAGAAAGCAAGGATTCCCAAGCATTTGGATGGTGAATCACATATCAGCAATCTAGCCATAATTTATTAATAATAGAAATTATAGAAATGTAACAAAACAATTTATTTGTGTATAATACTGTGAGAATCAAATAGGTCGTTCTTATTTTTGTAGTTGTTGAGATACATTTACCTTTGGTAGTGAATACTTGGGTAATTTTATCTGAGTAAAGGGTTCCCTTTTGTAAGATACATAGTAATTTGCTCTTCCACCAGAAGTTACCTGGATATAAATACAAAGGGATACAATTAATATTCATTTAACATATAACCTATTATTCCATAAATAAATTTTGCAATTGTAAACCAAAATTGCAAACCAATTGCAAACCAAAATTATTTTATGAAGACATTTAAGAATCTATAAATGTCTGTAGAACACATCAAGTTAAATTGTTAAACTACAATTACAATGGCTCTAGCATTTCATTCTTCTAAACTTGACAAGATTTTATCTACAGAGGTTCCAAAGAAAGATTTAGCAAAATTGGGGCTGGGGTTAGAAGGCTGTTACAGCAAACCCAACTGGCTGTTAAGAAAAATCCTTTTCCCTTGAATTAGTTCTAGAAAGATTGCTTTGTAAATGGTTCTAACAACTATTGAAGCCAGACTAAACTGGGGAACAATTTGTTAGATCAAATTATAAAGCAATCAGTTTCTAATCTTGGAAATTGCTTGCTGCCAGCTTGGTTTTCTTAAGAACAAGGCATACTAAGTCAGTCGGATCTCTCTTTTTGAGAGCAGCCATTCTAGACATGTCCTTAAGGACTTACATTATCAAACCCTGATATTAAGATAAACCCAAATTACAGACATAGTGCCACCTTATAAATGGTTCCATGTTGACTTAAATTCCAAATTAGGTATCCTTTTCATATTTGAAGTTATTTTAGACAACAAAGTGTACTCCCACAACTTGGTTTGCCATTTTTATGCATAGGGAAATTATTTATTAAATTTACATATCGCATGGCTCCCAAGGACACTGTGTGGTTGTAGCAATTTTCAGTGAGAAGCATAAACATTCATTGTAACATAAATCATATGCAAAAGCTAATGCAATATACTTTGCAGCAGTGGTGGGTTGCTTCCGGTTCGGTCCGGTTCTATAGAATAGGTAGCGGTGACACTGTGACGTCACCGAACCGGTTCTAATAGTCCTGGACTGAAGCCCCCCCCCACACACGCTGTACTTACTTGTCCCTGCACGCAGCGAGCTTGCGCGCATACGCAGGAAGCTTTTTTTTAGCTTTTTTTGCTTAAAAAAGCTTCTGCGCATGCGCAGGAGTTCCTGTTCGGCGCACACGCGTGCTCCGCATGCACCAAATGCACGGTCCGCGCACTCCGACCATGCGCAAAGTGCGTGCTCCTACAGAACCAGTAGCAAATGTAAGTAGAACCCACCCCAGCTTTGCAGGAATGTAAGTTTTATTCATATTCAACAGAAACATGATGGAAGGTTGAAAATAAAATTCAACATTTAGAATGTGTATAATTCTGTTAAAAAATCATTGTCCAAAATTATTGAGTTTAATAGCATTGTCACCCAGATATAGAAGAATGATTCAGATTGATGAATTGAACTCCTTTTTAGTCAGTCAGTATAGGATGGTACTCATCCTTTATTTTCTCATCAATTATTTCCTCCTTCTTCTAAGGAGAAGTATGTAAATGAGTTTGCTTGTTTGTTCTTTTAAATCTTAGGACTGGATTATTTCATTAGAATGTTTTTGTTTTGTCTACATTAGACTAAGTGAATGGGAATTCATTTGCTAAATCATATTGACAGATAATGTAGGAAGAAAGAATAGTAAGTGAACAATGAGGTGGTCAATAGATAATCTTTTCAGATCTTTGAGGTTAAACTTTTGAGACTTAACCAAATTGTATACTAAAGCAGTGAGGCTTGAAGGTCAGTGATTTGTCAGGCTTTCACATAGCTTTAAATACATGACTAGCAGAACTGGTTCTAGTTAGGGGCAAAACCCATTTATTCAAGAGCCAAGTGGCGCACTGGTTATAGTGCAGTACTGCAGGCTACTTCAGCTTACTGCTAGCTGCAGTTCTGCAAATTGAATCTCACCGGCTCAAGGTTGACTCAGACTTCCATCCTTCCGAGGTGAGTAAAATGAGGAGCCAGATTGTTGGGGGCAATATGCTAACTTTGTAAACCGCTTAGAGAGGGCTGTAAAAAACACTATGAAGTGGTATATAAGTCTAAGTGCTATTGCTATTGCTAAGTTAGCTAGCTAGGAAAGGACTCCTAGCTTTATTATGTCCTGTATACTTAAGCTTTTTATTATAGCAGATATTAATCAGGAAATATGCCCTAATTAAGATACATTTCTGTCTTCCTTTTTCTTATTTCTAGTATCGCTGCAAGCAAAGTAGAATCTTATTCTATATTCTTTGGGGGGGAGAATTACTGAACTAAATATAAAAGATGCCTATTATAAATTATAGAACAATGACTCCCATATATGTCAATAATACACTGAAAATACTAAAGATTCTTAATTTAGAAAAACATATTAAAATATTTTCATTAAAAAAAATAAATATTTGTCAAATGGATTATAGAGTACTGACTATATGTTAGTACTCTATAAGAAATACAAAAGGTTTTTTTGTCAAAGTAATAAAATTATACTTTATTTTTAATAAAGCTTATCAAACAGCAGTTTGGTTGATTAACTGAATCACAATTTACCGGTACATTTTACTTTTTTTTCTGCATCCAAACAAAATACCACAAGATTGGGCCTCTTGCCATATGAAACTTTACCTAAATATATAACAATTGTCATTCTCACATTTCTTTCTTCAAAAAAAAAAGAATCCATTGTAATTTCATTAAAATAATATTAATGCAAAGCAATTTACAACATAAAAATACAACTAAAAATTAGAATTATAATAATAGAACCTATAACAGAACCACCAATAATAACAGAACATAACAGCTGCCTCTAAAGACCACTCAGAAACTGCATTTTGTACAAAATAGAGCAGACTATATATTAGTCGATAGTTGCCACTTTGCCTATTGTTTTATGGTAATTTTGTATTTTTATTTTGTTTCTTCCGTGTTTTTATATTTTATAATATGAAATGCAAGAACTCCTTTTTGACCTAGTGTTATATAAAAACAATAAATAAATAAGCAAGCAAGCAAAGAAATACATATACAAGCAACGGAAAAACAAACAAATTGAAACTGCAGAACCCTCACTTCAACTACTTTTAAGCTAAATTGTGCAAATTGAAAACCGAAGAAAACTACAAAAATCAGTTGACTGTTGTCATCATATTAAAAATCCTAGATTGGTTTTTGTTATTGTTGCTTTAAATATTTCACTCTAAATAATTAATTTCAAAATAAACTATAGAAGTGATGAAGAAAGTGCTATGTAATAATTGACAAAGTAATATAAAATTTGCATTGAATCAATGTTGATTTTTAGTGACTTGTAGTTGTTTAGTGAACAATATACTTGGCTCTTGCTAATTATACAGATTTTTATTCCCTCTAGTAGACAGAAATAAACATTTATGATAACATCAAGCCCAAACCATTTTTATGTTCCATAAATCAGCTAGGGTTTCAATAGAATTGCCAAAGTTGAGGTGGGAAAATCATGTCTCAATTTTATGCTTTTAACTAGTCTATATTCCTGCAAAAGTATATACCAGTTGCAAACTAACAACTACCTGTGAGGGAAAACAGAATTAGAGGGAGCTCTTTTGATTTCAGATTGCTGGCTCCAAGTAAACAGAATACCAAATTCTGTTTGTGAAGATCAGATACCACTTGGGACAGGCCTACAGTCATCATAGCAGAAATTAAATTCTGAATTATCTGATCACAGATATGAAAATCTTGAGAACAAAACAACTAAAATAATCCATTATCACATCAGAAATCACTCCAGTAAGAGAAATATACATTCCAAAGGGTGGTGAGTGTGTCCTGGTATCTCTATACCATTCCTGCTACTCAATTGCATTAGTAAATATTCAAAATTGAGCTGGTCAGCTGTCCAATGGAAGTTTGGTTAGTGAAATGGTATTGCCACTACCCCACCTTTTAGCTCTGGCCTGTTGTATCATAGAGCCTGATGTGTAGAGGTGGTCCTAATTTTCTCCTTCCTTTTTCATTAACCAGGTTTCCAGACACATACCAGGTCAACATGTTCATCCAGGAATTAAATCATGGATAACAATTTTTTATCAGTAGCTGATCTGGCAATAAGCAGTGGCTTTTTAAATTGGGGAGCCCAATACAATTTCCTTGTTTAAGATTACAACCAAAAAAGAAAGGAAGCCAAATAACAGTCTGTTCTCTTTTCCCTGCAATGACCAGGTTGCACCCTCCCCTTCTATTTTCCTTTGTCACTTGTTACATCAGTACTTATTGTATTCATGTTCTATTCTTCCTAATCCAAGAGAGAGCAGTTCTACAATGGAAGAATGGTTATTCTGTAAGTCCTAATAGAAAAATATACTGGGAGACAGCAACATCTTTTATACTTTGCTTTCATTGACTAAAATCAGCCTTCAGTTCCATTCTAAGAGATTGACTTTGAAAGAAGCTTGATGTTACATCTATTGACTGATGGCTATTTTCACTAATCAAGATGCTGCGTGAAAACAGCCATTCAAGTTGAGTTCAATAAGCATGGCTATCTTACTGCTGATAGTCCAGTCAGCTGAGAAGTGAAACAGAGGTGTGTTTTAGCTTCTCTACTGTATAATATTTATACAAATTAAATGGTTGCCACTCTTACCAAAAGAAGAATTTCATCATACTAAGCTTAAGCAAATATTTGGCAATTCTGTTTTGTTGCTTACAAAGACAAAGCAGAAGTTTGCAAATTTTACCACAATTGTGTAAAGAGGAAGAGCTTACAATTAATTATTCTGAGACCCAGGGAAGTCCTATAAACATCATAAACATCAATGGCAAATAAGAACTAGCAAAATAGAACAAGTTCCAGCCTTTGAATACCTGGAAGTATTTTTTTTAAGACTCTGAAAGTTTACAGGAACAGTTTAGAGTTTTCTATGCCAAAGGCAGAAATAATACCAAGGCAATCCTGGGCTTTTTTCATTTTAAGTCGATGCATTCCTGCAACCATCAAGCAGTTTAAAGCTAAATCTACATCCAAAATAATGTACAGTATATAGAGCTATGTCCCTATAGTGATCTAAAGTTCTTGGATGCTATCAAAGCTAACATTTTTCAAGCACTCCTCCAGGTTCTAAACATTCTAATTTTCATGGAAACAAGAATGTTACCTTTCTATGAAGATTCTCAATCACCCAGGTCATGGTTGTCCCAAAGGTGCTTTTCCAAAAGACAACTGGACTTTCATCTTCTTTTTTTTCCTTGAAAACATTTCGCTTCCCAACCAAGAACTAAAGAAGCTTCTTGGATGAGAAGCAAAATGCTTTCAAGAAAGAAAAAAAGAAAGAAAGTCTAATTGCCTTTTGGAAAAGCACCTTTGGCATAAAAATGCTACCTCTGTCATCTGTTTTACTGTCTCAGACTTCTGTTTTCCATTAGCACATTGGCCTTACTAATTCTCCCTAATGACTTCATGTCACTACCCGTATTTCTGGGAGTATAAGACGCACCTTTTTCCTCCCTAAAAGGGGGTGAAAAGTTGGATGCATCTTATACATCGAATGTAGCCTCACCCACCCACTGGCCCCCACCAGGGGTGGGTTCTACTTACCTTTACTACTGGTTCTCTTCCTGCACATGCTTTGCGTGTGATCTGCAGTTTATTTTATTTTATTTAAATTTAAATTTAATTAAATTTAAATAAATTTAAATAAATTTATTTATTTAAATTTATTTAAATTTAAATTTTGACAGAGCTTAAAAGCCAAATTCTGAGTTGAGGAGCAACCAGCCTCAGCATCTGCACACGCCGCCATGTTGGATGACAGTTATAATGTTTCTCAAATAGCAGAAAATATACCTGCATTTCGATTTTAACCACAATCTGCTTTCCCTCTCTCCTTTCTGATGATTCAGGACCTTATTTAGTTCGCATTTTGTTAACAAAATGTCAGTCATTAAGCTCTGTCAGTCTATTTTGACAGAGCTTAAAAGCCAAAATTCTGAGTTGAGGAGCAACCAGCTGCTGTGTCTGCATGCGCTGCCATGTAATTGATGGAATTTAGTTGATGGAAATTCTGCAAGTTGGTTTCAGTTGCATGCAATTCAACCAGTCCTGGTCCTGGAAGAGCAGTTTTTTTTAAATCTTCCCTTCTTCTTCCCTTCATGCAGTTTTCTATTATTATAATTTCTTCATTTTATAAAATAAACAAGCAGGCAAATGAGAAATTACCCCAATATCATTAGCAAATAGAAGAAAAGAAGTTTTCCTACCAAAAACAAACAACAAAAAGGTTTTCAAAAGTTACAAAACTTTTCGGACTTACATCACCATAAAAACTGACAAGTATTTTCAGAGTTCATTTATAGGAATTTTTAAGTGACAGTTTTCAATTACCTAGCTCAAAGACAATTTAAAAAGCAACAATACCTAATAGAATGCAATGATTGGATTTTGCCTGAACAGCTATGAACAACAATGAAAAGGCATTGTTTTAAGAGAATGAAGAAGAATCCATAATCTTGAAAAGGAATATAAAAATCAGATTTTCTTTCCTAAATATGTTTATTTATACTAAATAACTTTTTAAATATTGGCTTCCTGAAATTTGGCAGTGGAGATTATTCTAAATATAAAACTCTTATGTTTCTAAATTTTGGTATCTTTGAAATAAAATACAGTAAAATCTAATTATGTGGAAAAAAAATTATATATTTCTGAATGCTCCTTCAGTTTGATTATTTTCATTAAATTGAAAGAGAAAAAATCTCAGAAATCAATTACAGCATTTCTGCATTTCTGTTGGTGTGTATTAATGACCCTATTTTTACAGTGAAATATATATCTCGTGCTCTGCTGTCTTCCTGCCTCCTCATATTTTAGTTATCACTAATTTACCCCATGAAACTTTTTCAAATCAGGAAGAAGGAACAGCCAGAAAAGCTGAAGAAAGGTGAATAAACAAGTAACACAACATCAGCATCTTCTCCCTTATTTAGCAATAAAATAAAGTCAAATTTAATATTCCACCCAAAACATTCCTAAGGAAATTTAAAGGTCCTGAGAACAAGGTAGAAAACCAGATCTTTTCTGAGAAGGAATAATGGAAAGTAATAATGGAAACTCAGACTTCTACAAACTAATGTCCTCCAGATCAGTTGGGTTCACAACATAGTACTTGATGAGACCATGTCTCCTAAGAATTCTGAAAATTTTAGTCCTAGCATAACTCAGGGGAACCATGTTGGGGAAAGCCAGAGAAATGAATCCAGGGCAGTTGTCTCTGGTTGCTTAAATGCATCCTTCCCTAACTTGGTTCAAAACAAACAACCACAAACCTTATTGCTGATGGATGGATCCAAAGATTTGAATTATGACTAGAGATACAGCATTTTGTATTTTGTATATTTCATATGATATCATTTTATTAGATTAGTTTTTTGAATGGACCATGGGAACATTCAACATAAACATTCCAAGCACAAAATGTTTCATTCTGTAGTACTTACTTTAAGAAGTATGCCTGGTTTATGAAAGTATAATAAAGCAAAGTTGTCTATTATATCAAACCTTTTCTGCCTTTTAGGATTTCCAATAAAGCACAAAATATCTCTCTGCAGATAAAGTTTTTTTTTTTTTCTCAAAAATTCAGCCTGTTGTACTACTGTAGCATCAATAACACACTCAGCCATCATATTATCCCTAGACAAGTGGCACATATCTATAGATAAGCTATCATTCAAAGGTGCCACAGAGACTCTCCATAATGCTACCTTTCACAGGAGTGAAAAAAGATTCCCCTTTCAGAGCCAGTTTTTTTTGAACTAGAAAAATTTTATCATTAAAGCTGCAATGAGCCACATTTTAATAAAGACATGTAGAAGTAAATGGTTTTGTTTTAAATTGTTTTGTCTTGAACTAGCAGTAGATACAAAAACAAAATCTGTCTGAAGACTTTAGCACCAATCCTGCATTGCCAGGATAAAAAACAGCCCTATTTTCTTCAGTGCGTGCTACATTATAAATCAGGGCATTTTTTGTCCAAAGGCAAGAGAAGGAGAAGTATCAAGTCCTACATTTTATCAGAAACCCCCTTCTCTTCAGTTTTCCTGAGAGATTTTTAGTCCCTAAACAACGCCCCCCCATACACACACACACACCATTCTAATCTTATACAAAGGGAAAGACCTTGCAAAGTAGCAAATCTTGAAGAAGACTTGGATTACTACAGGGTAAAGCCTGGAGGAGGCTTTATCCCCTTACTTCTCCACCCAATTTGCAAATGTGATCTTTTGTTCAATGTCCCCTACAGGGATAAAATTCCTACTGTGGAGAGATAAAACAATCATGTAGATAATATGTTAGAACAGGGGTGGGCAACTGTGCCCCTTTTACAATCTGTGGACTTCAACTCCCAGAATTCCTGAGACAGCCAAGCTGGCTCAGGAATTCTGGGATTTGAAGTCCATAGGTTGTAAAAGGGCCACTGTGTTAGAAGATTGTTAGATTATAAAACCAACACTAACACTGAACATAAGAGGAAAGGTTGATTCTGATTGGGGTTCCAAGCTCCAGTCAAAAGACAATTAATATAATCCAAGCTGAGGAGTCAATTGTTCTTTTTGGAATACCATATTTTTCAGAGTATAAGATTCACTTTTTCCCCCTTAAAAGATGCTGAAATTTTGGGTGCATCTTATACTCCAAATGTAGCTTTCTAAGCTTTTTTTCAGCCCTAACGAGGCACTAGCGAGTGAAGCGGTCTGCGCTTTACCTGATTTTCTCATTGCTGCTCCCTCCTATGATCAGCTGTGCTTTAGAAGCTGTTTTTCAGCCCTAACAAGGCACTAGCGAGTGACGCAATCTTCCATGCTTCGCCTGCTTTTTTCATTGCTTCTCCCTTCGATGATCAGCTGTGCTTTAGAAACTGTTTTTTATCCCCAACCAGGAGATAAAAAAACAGCGCTCAAAACCAGTGAAGTAATGTGCTGAAGCTGACCAGACTAAGGATGCTAGCCAGATGAATACCTGGTAGGCAGAACTCCTTTTTTCCTATTTTCTTCCCCAAAAGCTAAGGTGCACCTTATACTCTGAAAAATATGGTAATTGCAAAAGATAATCCTGCAGTCCTCCACCACCTTCAAAGTAATGTTGATGGGGAAGATTCCATATAAATACTATGGTTTTTTTGCCAGCCAGCTTAAAAAAAAATAAGAACATCTCTATGTTCAGATTTTTTTTTCTCTAGCTAAAGTCACTGAAAAATAATTTGTACCAACTACATGACTTGATCTGATCATTCCTCTTTCCTTGAAAACTTCTTATTCCAGCAATTTGTCTGACATTTTGAAGATCAGATCTCTTTAATGAAGAAGTCATTATGACCACATAACAAGCTGAGGTCTGTTGGAATTCTTCTTGCAGTTTCAATTTAATGGAAGCTGATGGGTCTTCCAAAAATTGAAATTAACCTCTCCCAGGTTGTTAGAAAAATAACCTTCTTTAGTCCTCCCCTCCCCCAACTGAAGCTGTGTATTCAGAAAATGAAGCTCCACTTTCCAATGATAGGGTCCCCCTTTCTCACTCTGAAAATCCCCAATTTTCATGAGTAAGAATGATAAGATGTAAATGTATTCTTGATAATCTATTCTCTCCTTCAACTCTTATCTATTATTTGTGTGTATATATGTTGTTTTTCAGCTCACTTTTCCTTTTTGTCATTTCTCTTTTTTATTTATTATTATTCTCATTTGTTATTTAAAGTCCCTCTTTTTCTCTACTTTCTCCTGCTTCTGTTTCCCTTTCACCCTTTCAGTGTCAAAAAAGGCTTATACTCAGCATATATTGGAACCTTTGTTTACCCTAAAAATTGCATTATACATGCTGCTCCATTGTTAGCGTCCAAGGACTGCTCATTGCTATTCCCCCAACACTGCTTAAATGCTACTTCTCTACTGAATGGCATTTGCCCAATGATTGTTACTTTGCCCTTATTGCCATTTCACATTAACTGTTAATGCATCCCACTGAGACTTCATGAACTTTTTTCATGTTTTCATTGCTATTCCCTCAGTACTGCTTATGTTTGAAACACTATTTTCTCATGGAATGCTACTTCTCCAGTGATTAGTATATTCTCTTTCATTCTCATTTCTCACTGAAATGCTTTTATTGTGTTTTCCCTCAATAAAAACAACTGCATTTTCTAAGTTTTATTGGTCAATATTTTTGAGATCCATATTTGGATGGTAGAGTTATTAATTTCTATTTGGATAAAAGATCGCACTTGCATACTAGTCTCTGCTAGATGATCCCTACACAACAGAATAGCAAAGAATGCACACAAGTTTGAATCTATCACTAAATAATATTTCATGACCACTTCAATATATGTGAGGAAACAGATACTATCCTGTTTGTAACCACACAGTAGATGCCCATGCATAAAAGTATTTCTTTATTGCTGCCCTTCCTGAAAGCCCTCAAACATTGTTTGGTCAATGAGCTTGGAGATCCCATGATGTTTTACTTTGTTGGCATTCTGCCACTTTTCTTTTTGTCTTGCTTTTGTTTAATTTAAATTATGATTTTAATAGTTTTATCTACTTTGTCTTTATTCTGTATGCCATTTAATTTATTGCCACTATAAAATAAAATTGGTGTCTATACAATGATAAATAATCCAACAAATAAGCAAAATAAAATAAAACGTGTGAACTTGCATTAGTAATAGAAGATAGCAAATAAGGATTATTTCATTTATTTGTTTGTTAAATTTATTTGCCACCTATCTCGCCCTGGGCCTACTCTAGGTGGCTTACAACAAAGAAAGAAATGAAAAAAATGCAAAGAGAAGTAAAATAACAGAGGAATAAAATAACAATGAAATATAACACAAGAATACATTACTATGATAACCATATATCAATATGATTGATTGTAAAAGAGACAGAAGAGTGGAAAAGTGATTTTGATGGAATTTTTCAAAAAGTGAAATTAGGTGAAAAAGGTCAAACCAAGGGTCCCTAGCATTAAAGAAGAATTTTAAAAATTCTAGAATTTTTAATTCTAGAATTTAAAAAAAAAATAACAGATTTTGGATGAAGCAAAAGGTATTCATTTGTTGGGAAGACAATTTTAGAAATTTGTATTATAATGAGAGCCAGTTTTGTGTTATGATTAAGCATCAGGCTATAAATTGAGAGACTGTGAACAGTAGTTCTGCTTTAGGACAAAGTCAGCTAGGTGATCTTTAACCAGTCATTCTCTCTCAATTCTAGGAAGAAGCTTAGCAAATCATTACTGTTAAGGAAACTGTAGGAACTGCAGTTGCCAGGAGGCAACACTGACTCAAAGGCGTGCGTACGCACACATCTACACACACACACACACACACAAATTAATAATATGTCAAAAACAGATTTATAATTTATGCTACAAAACTATTGTTCAAGTGAAACTTGTTGAAAATGAAATCACAAATGCTGCAATTGAATTGAAAAAATGGAAGACATAGACAGATTAACTGGAAAATGTTAAAATATGGATGTAGTTTATTTATGGAGTGACTATGAAATTCATTCAATGTATACCTAGATTGCATTTTTGCCTGATGATCAGAAGTATGTCATTATTGTTCCCCAGGAGAAAGAAACAGCAAAAGAAATGTAAAAAACCCAAAAACTTGTAGAAAGGTGTTAAGCAATCGATCAGCTAAAAGAACTGAAAATGAATAAAATAAGGAAGTGTGGTGAGGCATACTTGAGGTAGGGGAACAAGGGCCAAATTTTTTATCTTTACTATGTCAATGAAAAATGTATAAATGTGAGAAGGAAAATGTTGCCTTGTTTATTAATTTAGAAGTTTATGATAAATATTCTCATATAGGAATGTTCTGTTCTGTATAATTGAAGATTAGTTGCTGAATACATGAAAATAAACTGATTTGTGAATAAGCTTTGTGAGTTGTTCAAAACCAAGCAGGGACTAAAACAAGGATGTGTTTTGTCTCCTCAGTTGTTTAACATATATATTGAAACTGGTATAATGAATTCTTGTAGTAACATTACAGGAATTGATTGATTGGAGATGTGAATGCATGTGTATTTTTATATACAGAAAATGCATGTTGTTGGCTGAGAAATGAAATAAATTGCACAATTTATTAAACAATTTATTTCACAAATAAGCAAATTGTTGTAACATTAGAAATGTGATGATTGAGAAAGTAAATGAATATAGATTTATATGGTGTATTGTGTTTGAAATGGTGGATTGACATTTTTTCTGTCAAACTCAAGATAGAAAATCGAAAGACTAGGAAGATGATGTAAACAAATGCATGCTAAACATACATGGCAAAAACCTAGTGAAAATAAATGAAGTTATGTGCTTTGGTAGAATATTTATTAAGGATAACACAGTGAGTGCAGAACATTTTTGACAGTCAGACAAAAACAAAGTTAGTGGATAGTATGTGACTTATTGCAAAAAAAGATATTTGATCAAAAAGCAACAATATTAAAGAATGCTTCTGCTCACTTTGTTTTAAATAAATTGTAATTGGGTATATCAGGACAAATATATAAATGAAATGAAACTGAGTTAGGTTATTTAAAAAGGCATCATTTCAAGAATGAATGAATGATTAATAGCATACAGATGGAAGAGAAAAACAAATGACCCATGTAAAAAAAAACATGTTGAGGTGGTTTGGTCATTCAAAGACAGTGAATGAGGGTCAATTAGCAGAAAAAATATCTGAAGGAAGAGGACGACTGAGCATCATTAAATAGAATTGATGAGATACTAAGAATGAGAGAAGTGGGCATTTTAAAGGCAATGTGTATAAAACACTGTACAGATATGGTGAAATGGTTTGGAAATATAGAAAGATGTGAAAAAATATAGTGAATAATGTTGATATAAACTAGATTTTGTTATATTTTCCTTTTCTCCACTTCTGCTTTTATTTTGCTTACTATTTCTTCATTTTAGTACTTCATGCTGTGAAAATGAATAAAGCAATGGCATGTGTACTGTATATGTTTAATATATTTTATCCTGCCTTTCAACTAACAACTAAAAGAGGCCCAAATGGAATTCTTTCCTTATTTAATCCTCACCATAAAAATCCAGCAAAACATGATAGCTTGAGAAATAATGGCTGGTCCAGTTTCTTTCACAATAAAGTGATGGTTTGAACCTCAGTCTCTCCAGCCAACTCCTTAATCCTCACTCATATTTTGTCTCTCTGATTGCTTAATCCACTTTCCTTCTATGCCAAGTTATCCTGCTACAATGATCATAAAGTAGGAAAGAAGCAGCTGAAGGCAGGAGAGTCTGAAAGCAAAATGTGGGTCTGCAGGGCCTGATGATCTAAAAATTATCAAGGGCTACAGATTTCTCATATCTCCTTTATAAGAAGTAGCATAACATGTGCTCAATTTACAGAGCTGCAATTATTCCAAATTCCCTATTTCCAACCAATGCTACTAGAACATATTGCATCTCATCTTTGTATGTAGCAAAAGATCTAAATGATTATAAAGGGCAGCATATGGATCATTTTTATGATTCAAGGGGAAAAAAACTGACCAAATCAACTATGGACTTAGCCAGGAGTTTCATCCAGGGAGTAAAATAAAGCTTTAGCTGATAGGGCCAATTTGGTGCTTGGCCAAAATAAAGTAGCCTTTGCATGATTGACCTCCATGGTAATATATATCACAGGAAATTATCATAAACTTCATTAAAGCTCTCTGATTAGTAATGGAGTTGGAAGAATCACTTTTAATTTATTTTAATGAAGTTTTCCTATAAGCAAACTTGCCTACACTGAATTCTGGATATTATTGCAGCTCCCAGCCCCCTACCCTTTATTTCATATTTGATTAATGTCATTTAATTATTTCCCCTGTGCTCATTCATCATGCTTAACCCAAAATTAGGTGGGTTTGTGTTCTCTCTTTCTTTCCCTCTGCTTACTGATGGGTTCATTAATCTATAAGGATGTGTGTGGGGGGGGGAGGGTGACTGCTGACATTCCATTTAATGAGTTTAATTGGGAATTTGGCCAATTGACACCACTTCTTTTTTCAAATTGTGTTTGTCATCTCTCTTGTTCCCTCCCACACACACTCCTCCATTTCTCTTGTCCATCTCCATATCATGCCATGTTTATGCTTTACTTTATTGTTCATAAAAATGAACCCTTCCTAATCAATAGAAATCAAAGACAAACATCATAGCCTCCTTTATAGTTACTTTAACAATATTTAAAGAAAAAGTACAATTTAGATAGAATAAACCGAGAAAAATATATAAAGGAGAGTCACATTAATCATCAAGGATGTATTCAAAACTAAAGAATACTTCAACAGGGTTGAGTGATTTACATGACAATTATGATGTGAGCCAAATCAGGTGATGTAATTTGAATATTTAATTTAGTTTTCAAGGGTATTTAGAGTATATAATTCATACTGATTCTTAATGGAATAACTCACTTTAAACAGTTCGGGGAAAGGGAGAAATGTACAGAAGACCAGCTAGAAACCATTTGGCAACAAAAACCTAAATATGTGCACAACTGTTTTGAGGGTAAAAAGGATCTTCAAGAATTTAGCCATGTCCTGCTTGGAATAGGCCAAATCTAAATTCTGTTCCTTTTCATATATATTTAAATGAAATTTCATATATATTAAATTAACAAGTTAATTACAATTCAAAATCATATTTAGAAATCAAACTCCAGCTTTTAGGATGCAGATTTGGCTTTTGCAACCTCAAGTTGTGTACTTCTTCTTTAAAGGGAGTGCTAATTAATGAAACTAGAACTTCTGTATTTTGAGATGGGATTATGTAATCAATAAAATGCAATAGTCCTCAAACATATCTGCTCTGCTTGAGAAGTTTCAGGTAGTACTTGACTTATAATCATTATTCAGTGACCATTTGAAGGTACAGTGATTCTGAATGAAGGGACCTACGACCAAGGTCTGAAGTTATGGCCATTGCTGAGCTCCTATGGTGATATGATCAAAATTTAGGTGTTTGGCAATCTGCCTGCACTTATGGCCACCTCAGGGGAGCATCAACTCTCCCATCCAACTATCTCCTGCTCCCATTATTCCCCTTTGGCTCCCTGCTGCCATCTTCTTTGTGGACAAGGCCTAGCAGCAAAGGGCATTGTGGACGAGGCCTAGCAGCAAAGGGCATATCTCACTGGCAGTTGAAACAAAAAGATGGTAAAGATCAGCTGGTGCAGCACAGGGTGGCAGGGATGACAGCCAGAACATAGCAAGCAACCCCAGAGGCAAGCAAGCTGCCAGAACATGGCAAGCAACCCCAGAGCTGCATGGTTTCTCAATAAGATAAGAGAACTCCAACTCTCCCCCAGCCACCTATTTCCTCCATCTCTGCTCTTTTGACCACCCTAGCCAAGGTGGAGAGAGTTAGAAGCAACTTATCTTTCTGAGGACCAAGCTCAAAGTGGCTAAGATTGAGATGGGTAGTCATTTAAACAACCTGTGATTCTTAGTTAATATTAACAATGTAGGCAATGGTATCTCACTTTATGATCTTCTCACCTAGCAATGGAAATTCTGGATTCAATTGTAGTTGTAATTCAAGGAATAACAGTAATGTTATTTAATAAGCAAGCTTCTTATGTGCCAATTGACTAATTAAACAACATTCTTATCTTTTATTCCCAGTGGTTACTGCTGCCCTAAACAATTCTAAACAGCCATAGAAAGAAATCAGAAGTGAACCTTTCACTGCAGCAGCCACACACAAAAAATTACATCTGTTTTTTACAGCAGAAAGCTGTTTACATTTAATCATTTTTATAAAGAACGTCAGGAGAGAACAATGTAAGCTTTTTGGGTAGTCTTATATCAGTTTATGCATATATTTCCTCTCTATCAAACAAAATAGGAGAAGGGGAGGAAGATAGTAAAAGGAAGATGGAGTATAAAACGAATAGCAGAAATAAAAGCCCCCAGAAGCAAGAGGACTTAAAGTTAACATGTTTTTGCCAGCAGATGTTTTGCTTCAGGTACCAAATCCAATAATACTTGGCTTAGTTTAGAACAAACAATGATAGAGAGTGGGGAATTTGCAGAAAAGCAAATAAGAGAGTATCTGTTTGAATATTGTTCATATATCTTTAAAGTATCTTTGCTTTAAAAAATAAGCTTCTGTTTGCATAATCTTAAATCTCATTGGAATTTAGAGAAAAGGAGTAATGCATTTCTCTCTTTCCATAATATGTAGATCAACATGTCAGTCATTATTTGCCAATAAAATAGCTGACATCATGTTCATCCCAGAAATGTACTCATCCTATTACTTTCATTATAAGCTTTTAATGATTGGTTCAATAAAAATCTCAGGGAGCTGACCCCTGCAGTGCTGCCAGACATTCCTTGTCAGCATTGATCACAAAGAAAAAAGTCAATTGGCACTAAGGAGGAAGAAGTTAAAAATAAATGAGTGGTTCAATTTATATTAAAACATAATGGGTCTGACTTAAGCTATATATATGAAGGCACATATAAGCACATGTACTGAGACAATACAAAATTTTACTTCAGGGTGAAGATGTTCAACAATATTAAATAAATTTAAGAAAGTTATACAACATTTATGTATGTTCCACATAATTTCTATTTTGTATCTAAATATATTATAGTTAATAAAAAATTAACATCATGGGTCTGATCTATAATGTAGACCCAACATACGCACAAGGTTAAATGAAACAAAGGAGCCTATATTCATTTCTTAAAGCTAAAATGGGGAAGCAGTTGGGTCAAAATTTATTGATTTGATCTTTTCAAGGCTGTCTTTAGAAAACATGACTCATGATAAGGATAGATATCTAGATTTTGGTGAATAACAAATTCCAGAAGGCTTCATCAGTGGCTAATATCCTCTTCTCTTCTCTTCTCTTCTCTTCTCTTCTCTTCTCTTCTCTTCTCTTCTCTTCTCTTCTCTTCTCTTCTCTTCTCTTCCCTTCCCTTCCCTTCCCTTCCCAACAGACAGGTAAGTGATTGCTGCTGAGTGGAAGAGAAAACAAGGTATTGCAAGAGTGGCTGGGAAACTGTCACAGAATGTTCAAAACGATCAATGTGTGGCTATAGCAGCAGCAGCCCAGCAATGCTTAAGCAGCCAGAATTTCCCAAATATAATTTCCTCAAGAGTCGTGGCTCTTGAATTTTGGATGCATTTTGTAAGTTAGCCCATTTGAGGTACCTTGATTCGAAAATCTTTGCCATGCCATGCCAATGCCATGTAATGCATTGTTTCACCCAATTAAAAATTATAGGATTAGAGTTTTAGTAATATGTAGTTAATAGGAGGTGGGGGAGACAAGGAAGGTAGAGTGACAGACAGCATAAACAATCAAGAAGGCAAAGATTCTTCACTCCACAGCACTCATTTACCTTTCTTATTGTATGTTTCCGGAATCTGAGTAAATGCTTTATATGAGAAAAAATTAAAATAATGTTTCTGGACCAGATTTCCTATATAATAATAATTTATTACGCTCACATTACACCAGTTTTTGACTAATGCACAATTTAAAGCAGAAATGGAGTGAAGCCACATGCAGAAGCCAATCCCACTTCTATTCAAGGTAAAAGGAATAGCAAATATTGTAAAAATACAGAAGATTTAAACATTAGGCATTTGTGACACTCAGAAGAACTTACATTTCTAAGATAGATGCCATAATCATAACCTTTAATTGTGAACATCAGTGTCCCTGCAAACCATGTTTTACAGTTGAAAACATGAATGCATAAAATCACAAATTTTCAAATAAATGTGAAAATGTTTGATATTTCAGTGTTTAATATCCTCCAGGTTATTTAAACAAAAACAATTTACATTCTTATAGTCCATTCCCTACTTTATTTGGATTGGATAATTCACTTGAATTTGATCCAACAAGGTCAAGATTTTTCATTATTCCCTCACCTTCAAGAACATTCCCTGATCTACTCCAGGATTTCATTGACTGCTCTGTCCTGAATTCTTCAAAGTAAATATTTGTAACTTTAACTAAGATCTACTTTTGCAAGACTTGGTGGAGATAGGTGGGGTGGGACAGCTAAAATTGTTTAATTGCACACTTGTGGGATTTCTTTTTATATGTTGAGAGAGAAGTATTTCATCTAGGAGATAATATTTTAGTCAACAATATAGTTAAACATTATAAACCAGAAGCATTCATATTGAAATTACCTATTATCTACTGAATATCAGTATCAACTAGTATTGTGAAAAATTACGCACAGTATCCTGGGAATAAATCTGATTGACCATGGGTCTTTTTTTCCAGTTGAACTTAAAAAGGTATTGCATTGTATCTACTGTATATATCCAAAATTAGCTAAACTGATAGGTCATTCATTTGTAATGTACTCTATCTCCAATATGGTCTTTGGAATTAAATGGCTGATTTATGTGAAAGGATGTGATTTGATTCATTGTGAAATATTTTAGTCGAAAATCATATTGTGTGTTCCAAGACTTACTTTATTTATTGTATAAATACAATTGATTGATCAGTTGACAGCTAGAGAACTATGGAACTTCAAAGATTTGGAATGCTCTATCACTATTTATTTTACAAGAAAAGAGTTGAATCTGACTATGGTCAAATATCAGTCTACTAAGGATTACAAGCAAACTTTTGTATAAGGTATCACTTTGAAAAACTTCCAAATTGGATAGAACAACAAAATATTCTGATGGAG
The DNA here is from genome assembly GCA_032468115.1 of Grayia smithii. Taxonomy (NCBI): domain Eukaryota; kingdom Metazoa; phylum Chordata; class Lepidosauria; order Squamata; family Grayiidae; genus Grayia; species Grayia smithii. The sequence goes on from JANHFM010002062.1 coordinate 92,347, forward strand.
AAACTGGATGTATTAATGAGAGAGAGAGGATGTAGACTAATGTCAAGTTTTACCGTATCACTCAGCTAAGAAATTTTCTAATGCCCCAAGAACCTCTTCATATTTACATGGACTTAAAAATATCATTTAATTCCCAGAGGAATTAATCAGAATCCTACATTGATAGGTGGCTATTGTTTTTAATTAAATTAAGGCATAATAGCACCCTATGTACATTATATATTAAAGTGCCAAACTGATAATTCGTGTGAATGAAGCTTTGAATAAAGTTTGTCCATAAAGCTGCATCACAAAGCAAATGTGGTCCTCTTGCTTTATAACATTTTACTGCTGGCCCATTTTTGAGATGCCTAATTTGTCTGCACATTCTGTGACAATGTCAGGACGAGAATCTCTAGTCCATATCACAGCTTTGCAACTTCCTTCAAGAGTTTCCTTGAAGCATATGCACTGAAAGTTTTCCAGACTGTATAGCTTCAAGGATACCTGTTCAGGCCACTTAGCCTGAAAGCTGGTGCAGAGCTGAGGCATATAGTAACCAGCCAGCCCTGGTGGAAAACTTCCAGATTGGGCAATTTTCACAAATGCTGTGACATGCCTGCAGTTTCCTTAGTCTATGTATGCTGAAATTCTTCCAGATTAGACAGGTCTACCAAATATCCTCAATAAAGTTAGGCCAAAACACTCCAACCAATGTGTGTGGCTGGGGAGAGGGCAAGAATGGAAGGATCTTTCTTCCACAATTCTAGAATACAGCCATTGGAGGTTTTCAAAACTGAATGTATTCAAGAGAGACTTCAGTCAATTCCATAGGTTGCTAAGGATGTAGTATCCAGATAATATTCAGGATAAATCCAAACATTGCAGGGGTTGCCCACAGTATGTTCTGAAGACACTTAGTTTGGATGTCCTTGATCATAACATGTTGGAAATCTTGCAAACTGAACAACTTCATAAAACACTGAGGGCAATTCCAAGAAGATAGCCAATATAGTCAATACAAAAATAGATCCATCTTTCTTTCTTTCTTTCTTTCTTTCTTTCTTTCTTTCTTTCTTTCTTTCTTTCTTTCTTTCTTTCCTTCTTTCCTTTCTTTCTTTCTTTCTTTCTTTCTTTCTTCCTTTCCTTTCTTTTCTTTCTTTTCTTTCCCATGCTTCCATTTCATCCCCAATTTGACTGAAGATATCTGAAGCTACCTAAGTGGTTTCACTGAGATGAATTATGTGGTCTTATTTTGGAGAAATAAATCAGTTCAATTTCATCTAAATCTATTTTGCATTCCTCAGGTCCCTTAGATGTAATAATCATCTCAAAGGTTTGTTTGATCAGATTCCTATCAAAAAAAGGGTCATATTATATTAGCTTTCTTATTGTTCAATATTTATGTTAACTTTGTAGCACAATCCTTAACTAATAAAGAACTTTATCCTTCTATGCTGACCATAAGAAACTTGACCTATAGTCAAGTTTCTCTATACTGATGATATGGCAGTCTTTTTGACAAGTTTGGCAGATTTATAAAAGGGCTTCAATTTTTTTCTTTTATTATGTTGAGGAAAGCCTAACCATAAATTATGGAAAAAATAAAGATCAGGTCTTTTCAAAGAGATGTATAGTAGATGAGAGATTAATGGAAATTACATAGAATAGTCCAAGACATTTAAATATCTTGGGAGCATCTTCCATGCTTTAGGCACCTGGAATACGAAAGGAAAATCAGCAGCAAAAAGGGCACAAAAAGAAGTGAAGCTATCTCTCCTCTCTCTGTCTTTCTCTCTCTGTCTCCCTCTGTCTCTAAATCCATCCATCCATCCATCCATCCATCCATCCATCCATCCATCTCCAAGAGGCAGTGATTTCAAACTCAATACACATAAGTTAACTTTATTATTATTTTACCTTTTAATTGCTCAATCTTTACATAGACCTTAAATCTGTATCTAAAAGACCACCAGCTGTTTTGGATTATATAGAAACTTTATTAAGACCTCTCTTAACAACAAAACAAAACAAAACAAAACAAAACAAAACCTTTGGCGTTTTACTACACCTAATTAAAGACATTAACTTCCCCATAACTGAAAATGGCAATTAAGGCCAAATAGAAATGGCAAGATCCCAAATATATTTCTATATTTCTATTAATTAAAGATAAGTTTGATAAAAGGTGATTCATTCATCATTCAAAGGCTATTTTGCTTAATTAGGAATTTGCACAAAAAGTCTTATCCAAGTACTTGCTACGTCTCTACTGATATTTCCTTTCAGAAAGGAGTGAAAAAAAGGCTGCATTTTGGCCTTTCTTGTCCTTAATATTTATGCAAAGTGAGTCATCGTATTTACCAATGCAGAATCTCACACTGCTGAACTCTGGAATTTGGCATGAATAAATTAAAATCTATTTCTGACAGGGTCAGCAAGAATGCCAGGGGCATACTAGGCTTCTTTCATACTAAAGGAAAGCAGGCAAGAATACATCTGGTACTACAAAATTCTGTGACTACCCAAAATTTAACTTTACTCATTCTATCCTTTCAACTGCCTCCATAAAGACCAGAGGAGCGAAACCAGTTAAATGCCAGGGAAATGACTGTTTCAAAAGGCATATAATAACTGTTTGTTCAGTCCAGATTCATAAAAGTGCTATTCCAAATATCTTGCTGTATCTGGAACACAACACTTTATTTAGAAGCTGGCATGATCCCACTGGAATCTAGTGTCTGCATATGCTGTCTAATTCAATGTTTGATAAAACCCTTGACCATCATGATCCTTCTTGTTATTGCTACTTCTTTCTGGAAAGCCAACATCCAGAAGGATCATGTTAGTGAGGCTTCTAATGTACTGCTCTAGAGCTGCAATCTGATAGCATGTGTTTGATGCCCCCTCTCTGGACCAACTAGGAGATCGATAGTGTCAGAGATACACAGGAAGCCTTTCAGACCAACTAATTAACTATTTAATATTAACTGCCATAAACTGTTTCTTAGTTTGCTTTAATGTCTTGCCCTCTGAATATTGAAGTTATAACAATATTCCTTTTAAAGTGCAAACTTTTCCCCATGAGCTGAGAGAATCTACGATTCTAGCCCACATACCCCTTTGTTATCCTTTCTATAGCAATGTGCATCCTACCCTCATAACTTTGCCTGCAATGAGTTTGAACTCTTCTATGGTGAGTTTCTCCAGAAGTGTTGCATGATCTCCTTCAAGTGCTGCAGCTTTACAAAGGAAAACTTTATTCTGAATTTAAAATCTTATAAATATGTAAACTATTTTTATGATTTCTATGCTATGTCTTTCTGTTACATTTCACTGGTTAGAACCACAACAAAGTAAATACACACATACACATATCTACTCATTTAGTAGTTTAATATTTTAGTATTTTATTCACAAAGTAGTTTTATAATTTAGTTTTAATAATCTACTACTTTGTATTTACAGTGTCTTGCAGTTGAATAATTTTATTTCTATTAATATTATTAAATATTCTATTTATGTCTTATTTAGATATCTCTATATCTAAATTTGAGCTTTGTAAAATGCTAGTTAATGACTATAATAAATACATTACTACTCCATAATAGTTCTTGAAATGTACTCGACTCCTGTACCTTTGTTCTGAATAAAAACTATAGCAGAATTGGAAAAAAACTGTGAGTGATAGCTTTTCTATAATAGAATAATAGAACAGAATAGAATAAATCTTTATTGTCATTGTCCCCTTGCAGAAACAACGAAATTTCTCAACATTTTACATAATAAAAAAAAAATAATAAACATAATACTCAACATTTTAAAAATATTATAGTTGACATTTTAAAAATATTATAATCTATATCATGCATAGGCAACATTTCTTGTTCTAAGATGTGTGCCAGTTGTGTGGTTGGATTCAGGAAAAAATACTCACATATATCATGTGCATACTATTCTTTTTGTAGAAAGATTGCTGGGAGATATAAAGAAACCCTGATAGTATTACTGGAAAAAAGAGGAACCAAGTGGCCAGGAAAAACTCAGATAATTTTTTTCCAGGCCTCTAAAAGCTTCATCAAGACATGAATGTTTCTTGAAAGTTGCATGGTAACTGCAGGCAGTATGACTATATAAAACGGTGAGTTGACAATTTGTGTATTAGAAGCATTGATGCTTTAATGTAATCTGTTCTCATCATGTGCTACTTGGATTCTTATAGTCTAATACAGAAAGGAAATCTATGACCCTCCAGATATTTTTGGATGACACATCCCATAAATTCTGACTTTTAGTTATGCTGGCTAGATTTGACAGGAATTAAGTTCAACAATATCTGCAGGGGTGTAGATTATCTTCCTCTGTTCTTGCAGATGCCTTTGATCACCAAGGAATCTAGTTTTTGCAGGTATGTGGACTCTTCTACAGAGCATATACTGACATTCCAAGATTATCCTCAAGTTTTACTCTGATTCAAATAAAACTGAAGTTCTGGCTGAATATAGCCTTTCATACTTTTTCTCATGAACCATACAAGCAAGGGAATAACACACAGGCCTTTTTTGGCATAGAAAGGTGAATAAATTGTCTGAGGTTTTAAAATCTTAATCTGAACTTGTTCCAAACAACCGTTACAAAAATATTCTGTAACAGTAACTGAAAAACAATAGTACAAAACTTTGATGCATTGCTTTTTAAAAAATAGCAGCAATGATTTTGAGCCCCAAGCATTTTGTTTCTGATGAATGCCAACCAGTGCAAATGAATGATTATCCTGTCAATCTGGTGCAAAGTGTCTGATATTTGTTGCTTAACTTCAGAATGAAAAATAGGACCTGTCTTTAGAAGGTTTCGCCTATCTTCTAGAAATAATGACTAGGATTACAGTAGTTGAAGTTCAACATATGTAGGGGATCGATATAATGGAGAAGGCTGCTTTAGACAATCATGTGTTCTAAGGGTGACAAAAAGTTCTAGAATTCTTTGTTGAATTGCTTCTGTCATATCCTCATCTATCCAGCTTGCTATTTCCAGAAAGAAGTACTAGGCAAATTCATAAGATCATTGCAAAGAAATGTCTGTACACTATATAAACAAATTGATCAAGGACCAGGATGGCCAATACTGAAAAACTCTGAGGTCTGTCGTTCAGCAACTGGATGATCACCAATGTTTTACAGTGATTTAGAAATGGATGAAGAACATATATAATGGATTATGTTTTTGATAGCTTTCAAAAGGTTTATAATTTAAGGACATTGATGCATTAAATAGAGCTATTGTATAAAAGAAATGACATTTGTATTTTGCCTTTTTTTTTAAAAAAAAAATTATTATTAAATTTATTTGCTATCCGTCTTGCTATAGGAACTCTTTTATATGCATGCTGCAACCTTTGAACTAATCTTTATTCTTACCAGTGTACATCACAACATTCATGTTAAATCCATTGGTTAGCCTTTTCTCCAGAAATTCATAGCAACTTACATAAGGAGTTTCAGTTCATGTTTCCTACCATTAGAAAGCTGTGAAGTTGGATGTATTTGGGATAGAAGCTAATATCAGTCGGTGAGTTTCCATAAGTGAAGATGTATCAGCAAATGAATTTCAATCTGCCCATGAAATAATGTTCACTTTCTTCTGGAAGAAGGCCATTTCAAAAATAGTTCAATTGTTTCCTGAAAATAAATCTTTTGGAGTAAGAATCAGTTCCAAGTGTTCCGGAGCCAAACTACAATTGGAACATTGAAAACTATTTTCATTCAAAAAAAAATCGATTAGACCATCCCTGGAGTTAATAGATTAGAAACTGTGGTGACAGAGTGTTTATAGTGCAGTATTGTATGCTAACTCTGTCCACAGCCAGGAGTTCGATCCTAACTGGCTCAAGATTGAATCCCTTCCCTTCTTCCAAGGTCAGTAAAATAAAGACCCAGATTTCGGGGGAAATATGCTGACTCTGTAAACTGCTTAGAGAATGCTGTAAAACACTATGCAGTGGCATATAAGTCTATGCTATTGCTATTGCTAAATTAGTGCATAATTGAGGGAAAATGATTTTGGATATCCCTACTTATAACAACATTTAAAACTGGATATATTTTATTTCATTTCTTGAATTTTATTTTTTCCTCACTTATTTTTATGTCATAATTATACTACAGTCTATAATTAGGGAACATGTAACCTGTATGCACCTGCTCTGAATGTCCATTTTTCTAAATGTAAAGATGGACATCCTTTATATGTAACATTCTATTAGCTTGATATTTTATATTTAATAATAAATGAACAAAACAATTACCATAAATATCTATTTATATTTTTGGACAGTTATCAGGGGAGTATTGTCATAACCTGCAAAAAGGAATGAAACAGCAATTAAATAAACATCAGCTGAGTCCTGAATAAGAAAAAGAGGTCAGAAAGATGCTCAAGATAACCTCCCTGAATTCTTTTTAGTCTAAGAAGAAGCAGGGGAAATGCTCTCAGGCTTTTCAGATTCTGTTAATATATCCTACAACAATAAAACAGAATTCTAGTAGTCTTTTCAGTATATGTTTTTAACCTAACCTGGCAAAATTTAAGAGACTGATCATTACATTACCCACAACTAAAGAAAACATGGATATAACAGAAAATATTTTTTTAAACATGGAAACAAGGGAAAACCAATAACAGTAGTGTACCACTTTCATTTTGCATTATCAAAACAAATAAAAACAGTGAAAAATATTAGATATATTGAGCTAGAGATAATTTAGTTCTCAATATTAAGATAAGCATTTTGAGAATATATTAGATGTTCCTTTATTAAAAACAGGAAAAACAACTGTGCTCTTATAAGTTTTTGTCAATAAAGTTTTGTTTTGTTTTGAAAATATGATCAATATTCCTGATTCTTTAACAAAGAGGATTTCCCCATGATATTAAATTATTTCCTAGTTAGATACCATTTTGATAACTGGGAGGCAATTATCTCATAAAAATATGCCAAGATGTGTAGACATACCTGAATAAAGATATATTCATCCTGGACAACAAGTGAACTTGTATCAATGGAGTGCAAAAAAGGTCCATTCCTGGTGGTCTCTGAACATTCTTGAATCCTACAAGTTATATAATGGGCATCTGTATGGGAAAGATTACCTTGTATGAAAAAACGTTGACCGACAGTTTGTTATGGATTAAGTAAAACAAATATTCATCTTTATATTTTCATGTTGACCATGCCATTCTATTGCCTATTTCTGAAATCACTGTTTTCTTTCTTCTGCTTTAAGCTCCCAATTAGGTGTTGCCTGAGCAATACATCCATATCATTTTTAAATTTTTTCATATTTAGATGAAGGTGAAAAGTAAATTCCCAGCTCTTTTTTTAATTAAAAAGTCTTACTGAAATTTTGCTGGATAAGGCCTGGGAATAGAAATAGGATTAATTTGCTTTAACAGGTAAATGACGTGGTGAGAGATTCTTTTTTCCTCTTCACTGAACAGTGACAGATTTTAGCACATTTAAGCATAAGCATTTATTTAAATATTTTTACCTTGCAAAAACTATAAAGTGTTCCAAAGCAGTCTAAGAAACTCCAGAAGTTAATCCTTTTTCTAATGCAACTTTAAGCAAGCCAAACTACTTTACTATGTCCACTATATTCATCTGCTAAAGTCTGTTACTTATGATAGGTTAACAGGACTTCATTATGTCTGATCTTCCCCAAAATCCAATAAGAGCAAAATGCACTCTTTTATTCACATCACAATTTTCATTTAAATTCCTATTCGCAATCATTCAACATTTTGTTTTGTCCTCAGTTAAAGTACAATGCAATGTTACAATGCAATTAATGGTTTTTCATGCTTTTAATTTATGCTGAATGTCCGAGCTTCTTATCCACAAAAGCAAAAATTGTATCTATAAAGTCTTGCACTGTTCATTGTTTAAGTTCAGACACTTTCCATCTTCTAGGAAACAAATATCTCTAACTCCACCTATATATTGTAGTGCCCATCAAAAAATACTATAGCAAGATTTATCACCTCATTCTGACTGACTCTTCATTATTCTAAAATGCTAACGATAAACATATTTTTAAATTGCATTAGTTGTCAGCAGTTTGTTGAGTTTAACTATGCAGATTATGATTTTCCTGAGGAATCTAGCTACATAATCATAGAAGTCTGAGCAGCAAATCTATACATTTTAATTATATGATTAAAAACAGTATATTTAAAAATCATTCTTTTGGATATTTTGATGGTCAGACTATAAAGCAAAGTGTTATTACAAATACATAGCAATTGAATTCTATTTATTTTTGATATTATAAGAATTAGGTATTACAATAACCAGATTGACTCAGACTAGATCCTACTACAAGAATAACTAATAATTAATTGTTCACTCAGTATAATAGAGTCTGAGATAAATTTGCTGTTTATATATCAATACATACATACCTGCATACACACATTCATATATACCACTCCAGCAATTAGATGGGTATTAAAAAGGTAATTTCTTGTATCTAGAGTTTATGGAATTATCCACCTTATGTTATCCATAGTTCATCAGTTACAATATAAAAACTTTTTTTCCTACAATAAGAATTTGTTTATCATAGATTAATAAAATGTGACTGAAAGGTGTAAGCACTGAACTGATAGAGACTGGAATGAATTTGGATTTGTTATCAATAATATATCAATATAATATAATATCAATAATATATTGAAATATTCCATATTGCATAGAAAATGTATCATTCTGACATATTTTCACTAATTATCCAATATAAAGACACCTCCTTAAGTTTCACAGGGACATAGGACAAATTCTATGTCCTCAGACTTCTTTTCCATCTTTTTTCCTCATTTAAGCTTATATCCTTATCTCATCTATTCATTCAGGAATATATACCTGCATTTATTTTGTAAATACAGTATAATGAAACAGCGTGAAACATCCTTCAGACATGCAAGCATCCAACTACAATCATAAAAGCAATCTAGCGTCCATTTCCTAGTGCAAATGCAACATTTAGGTCTGCAGGAAAAAACAAATGAAAGAATAAAAGTGGTAATATCTAATAAATAATCAGATTCAATAAGGAAATGAAAGGAGGCACTTCCTGGAACTCAGAATCCATGAAGCAGATAAGAACCAAACAAAGAGGTAGAAAAGAGATTAGCTCTTAAACACCAATGAACCACATTTTTTTCTCTCCCACCATAAAAAGACTATCAGAGCAATGGGAATGGCGTTTTGATCTCTATGATTAAAAAAGAAAATCCTACAAAGGGACGTATGTCAAAGACAGATGGTATATTAAACAATTATTGAAATAAAGGATTAAGCTGTTTTATAAGAGAGAAATAGAAGTGTTTTTGAGGAAAGCAAAATTAAATACTACATAAAGATTAAACAAAAAAACAGATTCCATTAAGTAAGCAGGATTGCCTGCTTTATATTTTATAGTATTTATAATATTTAATATTTATCTCATTTATAAATAATATGTATATTATTTATTGTATTTATATATAGATAAATATATAATATTTTAATTATTTATATATTTATATTAATTTATAATATAAATTACTTTATATTGTGCAGAGTATTTCAGTTCTAATGGAAGCAAATAATGTCAGAGTGAGATGGATGGGTCAATTTTCTGTAGAACAAATCCTGTATTTCCACTTCAAGCAAATTTTTCATTATGCACAAATTTCAGATCTTCATGGTGTGCTCCCAACTTACATATGCAATATAAGTCATAGGTCCAAATAACTTAATGGGATGAAGGAATTCCTTTTGCCCATGCCCAAGATTTAAACTTCATCTGACTACTCTTTAGAATTTGGACTTTTTACCGGTCTTATTTTTCTGTAATGCTTACATAGTAATCACATTCTATCTACATTGCAAGACATTGCATTTAGATAGAGGAGACACAATTCAAGATTTGACATTATCAGAAAGTTACCATCTTTCTGTGCAATCCAACCTATCTGAAAGGGATGTTGTTATATGGATAAAATGAAGTTGCATGTCCAGACGTTTGAGCTACTAAAGAATAGGTACAATATAAATATAATGTATTGTAAAGAAGAGACATGTTTTTCTATGGTGACAAAAATCAGAAGGCATCTGATAGCACCTTTTCCATTTCGCAAATTTTATCAAAAGACAAAAGTGTCTGTGCAATGTTTGTGAGGTGCAGCTCTTGTCATAAGATGTAGAGAGTGATTTGACTGATATAGGACTTAAACTGGGAGGGCTGGGTAGGCTGGGTGAAAGAAAGAGTAAGAAAAATTGATTGTGGAGTACAGGTTACATGTGACACAAATTAAAAGTACCTTTTCAGTTAACAATTATAATATGTTAGAAAGTCCCTCTGAGATTGTCTGACCCTTTTTGATGTGAGTTCAGCAATTTCTCTCTCAATAGTCCTGTTAAACCTCGTTTTTCCAAAGTGATTACTTTGAGAGCTTTCACAGAGTACCCTGAGAGTTTGAAATGATCTGATATTACTTCGTCCTTGTTCTGAGTCCTGTTAAGCTTCTGTCCATTATTTCTTTTGCACAAAATTTTTCCTATTTGTCCTATGTAGAATTCAAAGAAACATTGCTGGGAGATGATGATAATTGATTCCATTAGATGTAGAAATGTGAAGGTACCTATATTCTTGTATATACTTGCTAAGGCTTATGATTTAGTTGTTGATGTAGATATGGGATCAAAAGAGACATTTTTGATTTTGCAGACTCTGATTTTAATGTTGGCATAAATGTGTATGCTGCTTGCTGTTGTTTGTGAGAATCAACTAGGGGACAACCTGACCTGAAACCGCCCAGTCAATGGGGACCAACCAACAAGCAATCTAAGGGTGAAACTCAAACCTGAATTGCTGGCAGACCCCTGGTTCCAAGACAATCAACACATCCTAACAAAAAGAGATGACCTTGCTTGAAAGTGGACAAAGCTCTACATCCTGGAATCCCTACGCACCCTGATCCTCCAGACGAGCCACAATATCAAACTGGCAGGCCACTTCGGATTCCTAAAGACTTTACACTTAGCACGGAGGCAGTTCTGGTGGCCCAGCATAAAGAAAAATGTGGACAGTTATGTGAAAAGTGGCACCATCTGTGCCATAATGAAGAAACGACCAGGAAAACCCCCTGGACTGCTACAATCAGTAGCAGAGCCAACAAGACCATGGGAAGAGATTGCAATGGACTTTATAGTGGAGTTGGTGAAAAGTGGAGGAAACATGGTGATATGGACTGTAAGAGACCTATTTTCCAAACAGGCACACTTCATACCATGGAGCGGACTACCCTCAGCTCACCAGTTGGCCAAACTGTTCCTGAAACACATCTGCCACCTTCATGGAGTACCAAGAAGAATCATCTCAGAAAGAGGGGTCCAGTTCATGGCTAAGTTCTGGAGGGAGTTCCTATGGTCCATTGGGTCATCCCAAGGCCTTAGCTTGGCCTTTCACCTGAGCACCAAAGTTGAAAGCTTTGCAAGTTGACATTCAGGTTGGTTGGGTGGTTCCCTGGATACAAGTAGAGCTTTGCCTCCAAGTGCCTGAAGTAATGTAATGTTATTTCCCAATAGGGTTTGTAGCTTATTAGTAATATGTTGAGTGTTTTGAGCTGTCAACTGTACCTGACAACCAGGAGCTTTATTCTGTTCTTCATCTATAATGTGTATGTAAGCTTAATGTAAGATACTTGGTGGCTCAGTAGCGAAGACGCTGAACTTGTCGATAGAAAGGTCAGCAGTTCAGCAGTTAGAATCCCTAGTGCCGTGTAACAGGGTGAGCTTCCCATTACCTATGCCAGCTTCTGCTAGCAGTTTGAAAGCATGTAAAAAATGCAAGTAGAAAAATAGGGCCCACCTTTGGTAGGAAGGTAACAGCGTTCTGTGCGCCTTTGACATTGAGTCATGCTGGCCACATGACCATGGAGATGTTTTCGTACAGCGCCAGCTCTTCAGCTTTGAAACGGAGATGAGCACCGCCCCTTAGAGTCGGAAACAACTAGTACATATGTGCGAGAGGAACCTTTACCTTTAAGCTTAATGCATATGATGGATTGATGATGGTTGTATGTTTTCAATATATCTTGTCTACCCCATGGGGAACTTATCTAATGGGTCTTTCCATCACAAGATGAATAACATTCCCTCCTACTAAGAATTGACATTCTATGGATTCACTAATAGCTTTATTGTGGTTTTATCTGTTACATTCATTATTATTAATGGATCTTATTTTTGCTTTTTATATTTATTATGTTATTGCTTTATAGTTTTGTATGATTGGCTTGTATTATAATCAATCGTCAATCAATTTTTAAGAGGCAATGGAGTTCACCTTTCCGAGTGTGAAATATAGCTCTGACTACAGTTTATCTATCTTTACCCAGCAGCTTAAAGCAGCACATTCAGGAAGCGCACTTTCCCTGCTGTTTGTCCAGAAAGCAAACAGCTAATCACTTCTCCTCTTACTCCTAAGGTCAGGGTGGTGTTAATAAAAAGGCTGAATGTACAATCACATTTAACTTCCTTTTTGGCTAATTCAAAATGGGATTTGGTAGGTCTAAGAAGTGCTAAAATGTCAGGCCACACATAGCAAAGCAAAGCAAAAGGAGGAGAAAGCTGAACTGGACAGAGAAGTGAGAGGCAACTGCAGGAACTAATGGATAACTCTTGCTGCAACAGGACTCCATTCATGGGAGCCACTGTGGCCATGGATTTACTCTAGCAACCTCCTAAGTAATAAAATAGAACTCTTGTACATGGAAAGAAGAAGGAAAGTTTGTGTGTAACTAGACATAAGCCCTTAAAATGATTCAGCAAAGAATTATTGCTGTATTGGCATAATACATCTTTTTGCCCAATCTTTAGTTTCTGAAAGGAACATTTCTAGATCTTGGTCTACTTTATAGGGTTATCAGAATATCATCCATTACACTAAGAGTATGCAAGCAATTGGCCTTGAGACTGGAGAGATACACAGTATTCAGATGTATGAACAACTGTAATGGTATGTGGGAAAGATTTGAAGCTAAGTAGTACTGGTAGATGGGGCAAGTGGATCAGAAGGGACCGTTCCCTAGTTTCTCAGATTGTAAAGGTGATATTGAGAGAATTGCACTTTCAGAACTGCCAGGTTTTATTAATGTAGATTTATAATAAAGTAGAATCATCTTTTTTGGTGTGTTTCCTATCTGGTGTACCTAGTAAAGCTGACAGAAGAACAGATAAGACTAGCTGCTGAAGAACCACCTTTCTTTCTTTTGGCAGGAAAATTAGACCTGTTTTGGAGTCCAGAATGGCAATGTGGCTTAAATTATTAAGCTTTGATTAAGAAAACCAAGATCTCCATTTGTGATCTAGAGTCCTGTTTGATTGAAGTAGATCAAATTAACCGGTCACCTAGTCAGGGATTCATATATATTGTCTAGGATATGAAATGGATACCATAATGACCTTCATACATTTTCTGAGAGCTGAGAAAGGTCTTAAATAAGTAATGATTGTTTTGGTAATCAAATGCTTGAAATAGATTTAAATGTATAGATAGGGTCCTGTAAGGACAGTATGTCTTTCTTCTAAAAGCATTTTGTGATTGATCTCTGTGTAGTTATGGTATTATGGTATTTGGTGTGGTTTAATTTGCTTCAGGTCCGGGATATCATTTCTTTTACTCTTTTGGGAATTATGAAGAAAATGGAATTTGATAATCTTTCACTTGGAGAGATGGACTTGACTGCTTTTATGTTCAGAAAAATTCATGGTATTACAGACTAATGATGTTTTGTCATCTTGCATTACTTGGGCAAAAAAATGTAGTAACTCCAGGGATCCCAGACCAGTAAATTCTATGAAGTATGTTTGTGAGAACATTGAGGCTTATACATCCAATATCATAAGAATTCAAGGATAATTGTGTTATTGGATCCTTTAACCACTGGGTTACTTGTTATAAAAAAAAGTGTGATAAGGAAGAAAAGAAGGAAAGATATAGCCTGATGCTTTGTTGCCCCCGCCTTCATATTTTTTTGTTGGGTAGATATAGCTGATTTTATCTATAATCTTAATTGGGAAACAATTACAGTCTCTCTGAACAGATTTCCTTCTGAATATTTGGAGGATTGATTTGGAGATATTTTACTTCTTAGGCAACTAGCAAAGATGTTTTCTAGCAGCCATGTTGGCCCACATGCCTCTGGCTTAATAGTGGACCCTGTCCAGATTATTACCCATTGTTAAGTTAGTAGATCTGGTAACTTTATGCCTGAGTTTCTCACACTAAAGCAATAAACTAATTCTTGTATTTGGAAGAAATAAGTTTTGCAATGATTGAATTATTCAAAAATAGTCCTTATCCTAAAGCTATAGACTCATTTGTTATAGACTGAATGATTTGCATTGTCCTGCCCTTTGGATATTTGAGAGTGTCTTCTCTATCTTGATTGACTGTAGCCTATGAAATAAGTGGTAAGGGTCCTCCTCCAAGGTGGGGGAGGGAGATTTAGAAAAGCCTAACTACTATTTCAGAGGTTAACAGTGAGGAAGAAGCTTCCTCTTTTCCTTTTATACATCTTTCAATCTCTAGAGACTTGCAGATTTTCCTGAGGAACTGTGAAAAATCTGATTTTAGCTGAAGCCCAGTGATTCAGGAACATCTTTGCATCTTCCTTGTCATCCAGCAACTATTTTGTCCCTTCCTATTTGGCTGATTTTGCAAGGAGTAATCTGAAGCCTTCCTTGGATACCTGGGTCCTTCTACCTCCATCATCTAAGCAATTGAACCATAGTCGTTGCCAGTTGATTACTACCTGCAACTTTTTTGCCATTTCAGAATAACCTGCCAAACAGGCAGAAGAAAAAGGAAAAAGGAAGGTGAAAGAAAAAAAAACTGGAGAAACTTAGAGAATCCTTGGCAGAATTGATAGGCTTATAAACAAGACAGGGCCAGAAATAGGATATTGCCTCTCGAAGGAGGCAACTTTGGAATGTTTTCTAATCTGTCTCCAGAGCAAATGCATGGTACAATAATCCTACTCTGCTCTTAGAAATACACACATTGCATTAATGAAATTATGAGCCAATAAAAATACTATGGAAAATACCTCTAATGGCAAATAAAAATTACTGAGCGAGATAAAATAACCTTGTCTCTAACATTTGGATGCCATTCAAATGCCTTTTTAGTTTTTAGATTATATAATTATCTGTTTCAACTCTTGTGTCTCTTAACTTTAGAGAGAAAAACAAGAAGGCACAACAATCTATTTATTATTTAAGATATAATAAATAATACATTTATTATTATGAAGAAACATATTCTGCTGTGAGATAAGAACTTTAATTATATTTTATTTGAAAAAAAGGGAGAAAAAGAACTTTTAGCAGTCCCATGAGGGCACCCAAGATTTAGGTTAAAGCATTTTCATTTGATAATTCTTTGCTACTTTGGAAGCAGCTTTAGACATGAGCACTGTTTTCAAACACCTAATTTTATATTTGTTTTTGAATCTGTTTCATTTTCTCTGAGTCTACCTTAAATCATGTTTCGCAGACTCAGGTCTGTATTCTCTTTTTTGTAAGAGGAGTGAGGGAATTTTTGTTGCTGCCGGATATGTAGATGTTGAAGATACAGCAGTAATTTTTATTCTTTTTTCAGCCTAGTCCAAACACTCAGTGTAAAACAACAATGCCACATCATACATTTTTAGGAATTTAGTTGGGAGACTTGAATGTTAGCCTCACTGATACATGAAGGTTTTGCTTTTTAATATTAATTAACCTAACTAAATTAATTTTTGTACCTCGGGAATTTTTTTTCCTTTGCATTCAGTTGTGTCCAATTTTTGAAAAATGTTCTTGCAGGGTTTTTTTTAGCAAGATTTTTCAGAAGTGCCTCCTTCTTAGGTTGAAAGTGACTGGCCCAGGGCTGCACAGATGGCTTTAGGCCCAAAGTGGAGCTAAAACTCAGGGTCTCGTGGTTTCTAGCATGTTGCCTTAATCATTACATTTCTCTGATTAAGAATATTTCTGCCCATCATGTAGGTAAACTGGGTTATAAGGACAAATATTAAAGGATCCAAACTGGGTCAGTCACTGGGACCCGTTCTCAGGAAACTTCTCTCTCACCAGAAAGCTCGGAAGACTAAACCTCTGTTTCCGATAACCAATCCAGATTGGATCTTGTAACATTATCCTAGGACATGTACATTTGCTGTCCTTTGTGGCAAATATTAAAGTTAAACAGGCTATTGTAAATTTAGGCTGAATATAAAAGTGACTAACCAGTACAAAATAAATATTTCAAAATAATTTGATGACAGAGGCAGAGTGAATGAAGATGTAATTGGAAAACAAAGAAGAAAGAAGAATGAATTTTCCAAGAGGAAGATTCTTTCAAAAAAAATCATGGCTTTAAACATTGAGTAAATCTCAAAAGAGAGTTCTGAGAAGTTTATAGAATAAAATTTATATATTGATATGTTACAAACAAAAATGGTTTCCAAGTATGGAAATGTAGAGGAAATAGTGTTGGCATAAAATAGATTTGTTTATCTTTGCTTATGTGCTACTAAAAAGAAAAAGGCTGGACTAACTAACAACATTAAGCCAAAAAAACCCAATACTATAAAACTGCAAATTACATATTTTAAAATTTTATAGTTATAGTTATTTTTTTAAAAAAATTAAAAAACTGGAAACATACAAATATCATATTCCACAAATCATATTCCTTCGTTCTCAGCCAGGTGGAAAAAATGTATTCATCATTCTCCTGAAACCCAGGTGGGACAAAGTTGACCAGATACATGCTGGGATAGTTATTAAATTTGCCATATGAATCTATCACAACTCTTGATAACATAAAATATGAAAATATAATAAGCTTTTTTTAATAAGTTGGTGGAATGAACAAACATCATGTCCTAGGTTAACTGCACATGATGTTTACAATAAACTAGCATTACTTAATTAGGGATTTCCAGTTGCTGGCAGTACTTACTTCCAAATGAATCTGGCCGTTTAAGAAGTTTGAAGACATTGTTGAGTGCATTGTATTTCCATTTAAACTGAGGCTATTATTTCAAGTTTGCATATATACATATAGATTAGCAGTTGTGACATTATGAAAACCTGTATTCTGCTTTGTATTCTCTCTGACTCCCTCGCAATACATAAGAGGCTTAGAAAGCAGAATTAAGGTGCAAAGCCTACTTGTAATTCTATAGTATTCTTTGGTAACAAATGTCAGTAAGAGCATTCCTGTATATAAAACTATATTCAGTCCAATTGTTTTCTCTAGAAATAAATGAAATGAAATCTATTTGTATATAAATATTCTTTGCTTAAAGGTGTGCTATTTTTAATGTATTTTATTTTTAAATTTGTTTACCACCTATCTCACTGCAAGGTGAAATTGTAAGACTACTAATTAAAAATGGGAAACTAGCTCTTGGGAATGGTTTTAAAATCCCACTTTCTTCTAGCTCTTGATCTCTTAAAATCCCAGTTTCTTCTAGCTCTTGATTCTAACATCCAAATTCTAATTGGGGCATTTAAATAACACATAGAATAGAAACCAAATAGCTATCAAATTCTCATTCTAGCAAACAAATGGAAGTGCTCTTATTGGTTTCTTGCCCCAGCAAGTACAACAAACCCATCCATATGGTTTGTTTGTGAACCAGGGACTCTGGCTTGCTCCTCTTTAAACCAGCTTGAGGTAGAAGCCAAGAGTGCCATTTATGGATATGGAGGAGGGGGAGACAAAGAGAGACTGGGAGATACGTAGTTGTTCTGGCATATTACTTTTGTCTTTGTTTATTGTTTGTTTATTTCCCCTTTATTTACTGCCTCTAATAAGTTTGTGTTCCCTTCTCTTTCTATTTCTTTCTACAGAAATGAAAGTTGTAGAATTGTATTCTCTTGCTACCTAAGATGGGAACATACAGCAAAGAGAGCCTTGGGGACTCACATTTTTTCCTATCAATTAAAATGCAAATCAAAAAACAAAACCAAGTAAAATGAAATTGAATCTCTTCCTCTCCGGTTTGATAGACTTGGTGCTGAGACACTCACGTCCATCTGGTGTCCGAGCCTCCATATGTACAAGGTCAGGCTCCTTGTCCAAATCCATGACAGACCTGAGAGAAAAGAAGATGCAACAGAAAAGAAACAAATCAATCTGTGCAGCAGAATTCATAATGGTAGGCAAAGGTGAAGTTGGATTGAAGAATGAAGAGGAGAGAAAAAACACTGGCTTCTCATTTTAAATAACCCAACCTAAAATTGGGATTGATTCAATGCATGCAAAAGAAAACAACAAACAAGAACCTAATAGTAGTTTAGTTTAAAAAGCACATAGAATTAGCCAGATATATATATATTTTCATTTCATTTCATTTGCTTTTAAGAACCTTCATGTACAATTTACATTCAAATCTCTGAAAATGTTTGTTAATAAAGCAGGGAGAAGAACAAGTTGTTAAGTATAACATCTAAGGCTGGAATACATATTGTAAATAATGTCCAGAAAGACTTTTTGTCTTCTTCAATTATGATCGAGGATGGCACAAAGCATGCTAATAAATTGATCTTCACATTTTATATGATGAGAATACTGTAAACTTACCTGCCATGTTTTAGGGTAGACCAAGAAAAAGATACAGCAAGGATTCTAAAAACTGCTATTTTATTATTGTAGTGTATAATAATAACAGAATCTTGAAAGCCTGTCCAATTTTGTCCCTGTCCATTTTATATACTACATGTGTTTCTTTCACATTAACAGAGTAACAGAGTTGGAAGGGACCTTATAGGTCATCTAGTCCAACACACCACACACACACCCGCTTAAGCAGGAGACCCTACACAATTTCTGCCAAATGACAGTCCAATCTCTTCTTGAAAGTGTCAAGTGATGAAGCTTGCTTCAGTCTTTGGATCACGCCATCCATTGTCCAATCCCTTCCTTAATAGTTTGTTCATGCTTTTCCCAAGGTTAGCTTTAAATTCTTTTATATCTTGACATCCATTTTTATTTATTTTATTTGATAATTAAATATTATCTCTTTTTTCTCCAAGAGATCAGGGTGACATACATAATATTTATTGTACAACCACAATTCTAAGAAGTAGGTTGGACTGAAAGAGAGTGACTTGCTTAACGCAATCCACTGAGCTACAACAGCTGGTAATGCTTTTGACCCTATGGTTCCTTGCTCATAAACCTTCTTTCTAAATGCTACTTGTACTGTCTCATATGAACAATGGTTAAAGCTATATAGCCTGTTTTCCAACTCAGATTGAGAATGCTTGTTAACACACAGCCAAAAGTCCCCTGCATATCGTACCAACAGGGGGAGATCAATCCCAATGAAAAAGCTACTGTACTTTTCGGAGTATAAGATGCACCGGAGTATAAGACGCACCTTAGTTTTTGGTGAGGAAAATAAGAAAAAAGCTGACTGGGGGTGGATCTGCGTCCTGGAATACCCCCAATCAGCTGTTCCCAGAGGTGAATTTTAGCAGCAGGTTCCATGGTTATGAGCTCTGTGCCT